>JAHLKH010000151.1:0-68302 GCA_025526915.1 Entophlyctis helioformis | reverse complement strand
GAGATGCTGACTGGCTGTGATGCATGGCATGCATACCAGCTTGGTGATGCGTTTGATCTCGAAGAAGCAGAAGGTCGCTTGCCGAGGATATCGACAGAGAGATGAAGGAGCCGTCGGTCGTGTACGAGGACGAAGAGTTTGATGGCGGCTACCGACTCCCGGAGACATTGGACGGCACTTGTTTGCATACCAAAAGACGTGTGTCAAGTGGCTGTGGGAGCTGCATTGTCAAGAAGTCGGTGGTGTGATTGGCGATGAAATGGTGTGTGCCATGTGACGTGCCTGTTTATGTAAGACGATCGGACTGACGCTGACGGTGGTACATGCAACTTTTGTGTGACAGGGTCTGGGCAAGACTGTGCAGATCATTGCGTTTCTGGCTGGACTCGGCCACTCGGGGCTGCTCGACGGCCCAGCGCTGATTGTGTGCCCGCAACGTTGCTCAAGCAGTGGGTGCAAGAGTTTCATCGCTGGTGGCCACCGTACCGCGTCGCTATTCTGCACGCGTCTGGTAGTGGGTTAAGCTCAGTGGCAAACGATCCCGACTCGGAGGACGAGGCCGCGTTTCTCGCTGCCAAGGCAGCCATGGACGACGAAAACGAGCTCGGCGACAGCAGTGACGAAGAAGAGGATGATGATGATGACTATGATGTGTACGGCGGCCGTGGCAGCAAGAGCCGCAAGAGAAAGAGCGGGAAACAACAACGAGGCAAGGGCAGGAGCAAGGCAAAGCGGGCCAAGAGCAGTGCTCCGCAAGCCTCGGTCAAAGCCCATGCCAAAGTGCACTCGCTGCTCAGCAAGATCGCGAAAGTTGGTAAGCGCACGTCTGCCGGCAGCTTGAATAGTTGGTGCATGCTGCGGCAACTTTTGACACTCGGTGTTTAGGGCATGTTGTCATTACAACATACGCAGCCATTAGGATCTACGCAGACTCCATCCTGCCAATCAAGTGGTCGTATTGTGTGCTGGATGAGGGACACAAGATCCGCAATCCCGATGCTGAGGCGACGCTGGCATGCAAGCGCATCAAGGTAGGCTTGCGACAGTGTGGGTGCTGCTCGACTGGCCTGGCTGACTGCTTCTCGACAGACTCCACACCGCATTATTCTGTCTGGCACGCCGATCCAGAACAATCTGACCGAGCTGTGGTCGCTGTACGACTTTGTGTTTCCGGGCCGGCTTGGTGTAAGTTTGCCGCGCACACCGATGGATGGCTGTTGATGGCTCACCGCGTCCCCATCCCGACAGACACTGCCGGTGTTCCTCAAAGAGTTTTCGATTCCCATCAGCCTCGGTGGATACTCCAACGCCAACAACATCCAAGTGCAGACGGCGTACAAGTGCGCGTGTATCCTGCGCGATCTCATATCGCCGTACCTCCTGCGCCGCATGAAAACAGACGTTGCGACTGACTTGCCCAAGAAAAGCGAGCAGGTGCTGTTTTGCCGACTTACTTCGCAGCAGCGGCAGGTATGTGGGTCGCTCGACCGTGCAGCAGCAGGCGTCGTTGCTTGACCTGCTTCTCAACTTGGTGCCCCCGTCTCCTCAGGAGTATGAGCGGTATCTGCAGTCGGACGAGCTTGGCCGCATCCTTGAAGGGAAACGCAACGTGCTCATGGGAGTCGACATTCTGCGCAAGATCTGCAACCACCCGGATCTGCTGGAACACAAGGCCGAGCAGCGTCCAGACGACTATGGTGCACCGTTCAAATCGGGCAAGCTGGTCGTGGTTCAAGCGCTGCTGCAGATGTGGAAGCGCCAGGGCCACCGCGTCCTGCTGTTCTCGCAGACACGGCAAATGCTCGACATTCTCGAAACGTTTGTACGCGACCAAGGGTACGAGCATCTTCGCATGGACGGCAGCACAAGCGTCACTAGCCGAGCGCCGCTTGTGGATCGGTTCAACGAAACACCGTCCATCTTTGTCTTTCTGCTCACGACCAAAGTCGGCGGTCTGGGCATCAACCTGACCGGTGCGGACCGCGTGCTCATCTATGACCCAGACTGGAACCCCTCGACAGACACGCAGGCCCGTGAGCGCGCGTGGCGCCTCGGCCAGACAAAGAGCGTGACCATCTACCGACTCATGACGTCGGGAACGATCGAGGAGAAGATTTACCATCGGCAGATCTTTAAGCAGTTTCTGACCAACAAGATCCTCAAGGACCCGCGACAGCGGCGATTCTTCAAGAGCAATGATCTGCACGATCTGTTTACGCTGGGCGACAAGGACGAGAAGACGACCGAGACGGGCGACTTATTTGGCGGGTCGAGTGTGGTGGTCAAGAGCAGCGCCAAACAGCAGCGCGGCAAGAACGCAGGTCGGAATGGGGCCGATCGGGATGGGCAAGAGGAGGAGAGCCAAAGGGCAAGCTCTTCTGGCGGGACGTTGCCGCAGAGACGCGTTTCAAAGTACGCGACAGACGGCGACGCTGAGCTCACGTCGATCCGCGGTGTCGACAAGGTTGACGAGTACCGCCCAGCTGCCACTGCTGACAACAATGGCGATGCGCAGGACGACGGCACAGGCCGGGCAGAGGGCGGGACAGCGAAGCCAGCACCTCAAGCCAAGGCTGCGGAAGACGATTTCCGCATTCTCAAAGCCCTGTTCAGCAAGACGGGTGTCCATGCGGCGCTCCAGCACGACGCGATCATGGACGCATCGAATCCCGAGGCGCAGATTGTCGAACGCGAGGCTACCAAGGTGGCCACCGATGCCATTGCTGCTCTCAAGCGGAGTCGCAAACGCATCCGTGCCCTGCGTGGCGGCGTCGACACGCCTACATGGACTGGACGCAGCGGCAGTGCAGGTGCTCCTGGATCTCTGGCTGCACACGCATCCGCGTCCGGTGCATCGTCATCAGCCGCATCGTCTCCTGCAGTTTCTGGTGCTCTGGGATCTGCTGCTGGAGGACAACTGGGACGTTTGCCATTGTCCATCGGCAGCAGCGCGGCAAGTGGAAGTTTGGCCAGTGGCGGGCCCATGTCGTCGTCGTTATTGCTAGCCAATCTGCGCGAGCGTGCTCCAGAGAAGCGCGCGAGTGCCAGTACAGCCGACGTGACGTCCAATGCTGCCGCATCGATTGTGGCCGGATCTGCGCTCTACAGCCAGCGGCCCGCCCAGGAAGCGCAGGACGAGATCGACCCGCAGTCGCAAGAGGGGCTTATTCTACAGATCCAGGACCGGCTGTCGCGCGGTGGCGGCGAAGCGACCACGGCACAGATTGTGTCGTCGCTGCGTGTGTCTCTGACTGCGGATACGGCACCCGTGTTCCGCAAGATGCTCAAGGGCATTGCCGACTTTGTCAAGAACTCTGCCGGTCTGGGTGTCTGGCGGCTCAAAGACGACTTTAAGTAAACGAGTTTTGTGTGTGTTTTTGGCGCATTCAAGTGTGTATTTGAGATGCGTACTCTGCAACAATAGAAAGTGGGAAGAAGGTAAGCAAGATGAGATCAATCGAAAGGCAGCGGGCGTTTTGCATAGAAAGAAAGGAAATAGTGGCGGTACGGCAATGGGGGCGGCATGGTGGATACTGTGCATTTGGAAGAGGAGGGGGTGGGGCTGGACAGACACGGTCAGACGAGGATGAGACGCGAGATACGCTCGACCACGAGGCGGTGCACGACGGATGTGCACTTGACTGCAACATAGCCGCCAACGCCTGCAGCGAGCACGACGCCAACGACCTTGAACAGGATCCACGACCTGGCCACACACGTCCACAAGCAACACTCGTCAGTCCAAACGGCGTAGGGCAGTCTTGAGCCATCATGCAGCGCAACTAACCAAGAGTCGTCATCAGCACCGAACATGTCGCGGGGAATCTCGGTTGGCCAGAACAGAGAAAATCCCTGCAAGAAGGCGTCGTCGATCTCATCAAGACCAGACTTGCCCTTCTTGCCTGTGCTGCTCATGGCTGGAGACTCGAGTCCAGTATCCGTCGCAGCAGCCTCGCTCGCGTCCCTGTCTTTGCCCTTTGTCACCGGATCGCTGTCGTCGTGGCTGTCGCTCGATTTGGACAAGGCGCTAGCCGGTGCGAGCCGCTGCATCCCTGCCGGCCGGTCCAATGCAAAGGGAGGCGGTCCTTCTGCCGCCGATCCAGGATTGGAGGCGAGCATCTGCGCGATGGGCAGCGGCACGAGGATGGGGCTGTCAAACAGCTGCTGGTCCGCGAATCCGCCCATGGTCGTGGCGAGACCACTGTTGCCGGCATAGCCTGAATGCACGCTGCGGAACGATCCGCGACTGGATGTGCGGTCCATGACGACATAGCTTGCCAGGATGTCGGATGCCGACTCGGGCCACGACGCTCCAGATGCACCTGCACCTGTGGCTGCACTTCCTGATGCGGATGCAGTGGAAACAAGGGTAGCCAGGCCGTGGTTGCCACGAGCAAAGATCTCTGACGCAGCAGCGTGCGACGCGGTGCGGCTCATGGGCGTGGGCTGGCCCACCATGCCGCCCAGCGCATTCAAGTCGCGAAGGAGCGACGGCGGTCCCTGGTCAGGCGCAGACGGAGCGGCGGAAGACGACAAAGGCTGCTGCGACGCGTGAATGGACGATGCCGGCCTTGAAGCGTTTGTCGAGATGATGGACATGCCGAGCAGCATGTCGCTGGCGTCCAGCGCGCCGGCGTAGAAGGAGTCTGCGGTGCTGCTGCTGCTGCCGGAGGCTGCGGCAGCATGGGCGGCAAAGACGTCGTGCGTGGACGACGAGCGCAGCACCTCGAGGATGGACGACGCCAGCATGTGCGGCGACACAACGGGCGCGTGCACAAGCACGGGGGTTGTGGGTGCGCTGGGATTGGAGATGATCTCGAGGCTGTTGTCCGAGTCGGAGCCGGTCCACGCGGCGTTGCGGCCGTCGTCTGGGCAGGCCGGCGCCGCGGTGTTGAGCGGCGTGGGCATGGCAGGCAGCGTGGCGGGCGATCGTGCGGGTGCTGCTGGTGCGGTGCTGGCAGCGAGTGTCGGAGCTTGGGAAAGAGCAAGCGGCGTCGAAGCTGCAGAAGCTGCAGATGCTGCAGAAGTTGTCGACGATGTCGGAGCAGGCGAGCCAGCGGCACGGCGGCGGACTTGGATCCAAGACCCTGCGAGTGCAGCGACGATCGCAAGCGGCCCGAGAAAGGCGGCCCGAGAAAGGCGGGTCAGCAAGGCGGCAGTAGCAAGGCATCAAGGGCAAGGCAGCCAGGACAGCAGCAGTAGCAAGGCATCCAGGGCAGCCAGGGCATCCAGGGCTGCAGTAGCAAGGGCCAATGCCCAAAGCCCAACGCCCGCTGCGAGCGGAAAGCTTATCGTGGCAGCGACTCACAGTCGAGCGGTGGCGTGGCGACCCGCTGCAGCGGCTTGGGGGCGGCGGGCGTCGAGGGGGCGGCGGCGGCAGAGGGGCCGGCGGGCGGGCGATGCGGCAGGCTGCTGCTGCTGGTGGTGGTGGTGCTGGTGGTGGTTGAAGCGCTGCTGGTTGTAGTCGTCGGCGTGGTGGTTGGCGGCAATCCGAGCGCAGGAGGCTGCGGCTGGCCAGCAGCGGCGGCGGGCGGGGATTCGGGATGGACGGGCAAGGCGAGCGGTGGCGACGGGGCGGCCTTGGGGCGATCGCCGTGTGGCAGCGGCAGCGGCGGCTCTGCGGCTCTGCGCGCGGTGCTTGTGGCGACGTGGTGGACGTCGTACAGGCGCAGGGCCTGCTGGTGGTCGCTGCTGGTATTGCTGCTGGTAGTGCTGCTGCGATGGCTGCTGCGATGGCTGCTGCTTGTATTGCTTGTATTGCTCAACGCGCGGCTCTGCAGCAGCGGCATGCGGCCCCGGCCTGCGGTGGCGGGCGGCTGCGGATCCATGTCCGAGTGCGCGTCCGTGTCCGAGAGCGACGCCCTGACGAGCTGCAGGAAGCGGTCGGGCCACGACTGTTGCTGTTGTTGCTGTTGCTGTTGATCCATTCTGTGCTGTTGTTGGTGGTGGTTGCAGTGGTGGTGGTGGTGGTGGTGGCGACTGGGGGTCTGGCGTCTACAGAGCGGCGATGGAATAGGCGTTTGCCGGCAAGCACGCACAGAGGCACATGAGCACATGAGCACATGAGCACGCATGAGCACGCATGAGCACTCGCACCCGCAAAAGCTTATCTCGCGCGTGTGTCGGCTGACGGCGTCGCGCCTCATGTGACTCACGCGGTTGTCCAGGGCGGCGGCCACTTGGTGCACACGCGTCGAGCCGTGGTGCGTGGCGTGGGACGTGGGATGTGGTGCGTGGACGTGGGACGTGGCGGTGGCCACTCGACGCCTCTTTCCTTTCCGCCGCACTCACTCACACACGCGCGCGCGCTGTCTGTCTGTGCAACCCCTGGCGGCCGCCGTGCACCACATGGCAGCCTCGCTCTGAAGCGACGCGTTCCACACAGACGCGCATGAACAGACGCGCATGGACAGACAGACGCACGTTGCATACAAGCATTGTGATTCATTGCATGGGCCGCATGGCCCAACACTGCCTACACCACGTCACGTCACACCACACCTCCCCACTCCACTCGCAGTACCATCACAACAAAGAAATGTCTTGTCCACTCTAGACACCCACGCGTCCGTCTCATCTCATCACGCCACGCCACAGGACGCCACAGCACAGCACAGCACACCCCAGTCGTACTCCATACATTATCACACGCCTTCCTCATGTCCGCCGTTGAGGTGTCCCGCTCGCGGATGGCGCTGCGGACGTGCCGGGCGTGTAGCCGCCACCGTTGCCGCCACTATCAGATCGCCTGTATCCGCTCGTCTTGGCATCAGCCGCCGCCGCCGGTGCAGACATGGCAGACTCGGACCGCGCAATCTTGGCCGACGGCGACACATTCGTCGTGCTGGCCGCCGATCCACTCTTGTCTGCAGCCGCCGCCGCACCACCACCACCACCACCAACATTGCCACTGGTCGCGGCCGCAATCTTGCCGTACAGCTTCTCCAGCTGCCGGCTCGAGATCGCCTTGGGCCACGAGCGGCTGGCGCTCTTCCAGAGATGCCGGATCCGCCGCTCTCGCCGTGCGCCGCCCTCGCTCGCCGGCACATTCTGCGCCTCCTTCTTGATAAAGTCGCCAATCGCCAGCACGTGCTGGCGCACAAACGACGCCTTTTCCTTGCCCGTGAGGTTGTTTGAGTCGCGCAGGCCGCGCAGACTGCTTCGCATCGGCCGCAGCAGCGACCGGCACTCGTCCTCGTCCATCGACCCGTACGACGAGGTGACTTCGTCGCCGTCCGCTTGCGCCGCCGCCACGCCGCCGTCGCTGTGGCTTCTTGCCATGCTGCTGCTGCCGTGGTTCATGCTGCTGTCTCGCCGTTGCGGCTGGTTGCTGCCGCTGCTGCTCGAGCCTCCGTCGTGTTTGCTGCCCGACGGACCAACGGTCCCCTGGATCGTTGCACGTCGTCGGGCAGATGCAGGCGATTGGTCGCGGCTGCGGTCGGTTCGGTCCCTGTCACGGTCCCGGTCACGGTCCTTGTCCCTGACCCGGTCTCTCTCGCGATCGCGGTCCCTGCCACGGTCACGGTCGCGGTCACGATCTCTGTCACGATCACGGTCACGGTCGCGATCGCGGTCTCGGTCTCGCTCTCTATCCCGCTCTCGGTCGCGATAATCACGGTCGCGGTCACGATCTCTGTCCCGGTCGCGATCTCTCTCGCGGTCCCGGTCGCGGTAGTCGCGGTCTCTATCCCTGTCGCGGTCACGATCCCTGTCACGATCCCGGTACTCCCGTCGGTCGCGGTCCTTGTCACGGTACTCGCGCTCGCGCTCTCTTTCCCTCTCTCGCTCGCGATCACGGTCACGGTCACGGTCGCGGTCACGGTCGCGATCGTAGCCACGTTCCTTGTCACGGTCTCTGTCTCGCTCACGGTCGCGGTCCTTTTCACGGTCACGCTCACGGTCACGGTCAACCACCTTGTCGCGATCGCGGTCGCGGTCCTTGCCATCACGGTCTCTGTCCCGGTCGCGATCCCTCTCACGCTCCCGCTCGCGGTCACGCTCCTTGTCGCGCTCAATTCGCTCACGATCGCGCTCCTTGACGCGCTCCTTCGGGTCGTGATCCTTGTCCCGGACAGCAGCATCCTTGTCTCGGTCCGCCTCGCGCTCTCGGTCCCGCTCGCGTTCGCGTTCACGCTGCTCCCGCTCCTTGGCCATCCGCTTGGCAACCACGCCGCTTGCACCAGACGGCGCCGCATGAGCGTCGGCCCGTCGAGACTCCATCTTGGCACGCTCGTTCTCGTACAGCAGCTTCAAGAGGTACTCGGCACGGCGGACAAGATGGAGCGCCTTGGGCAGTTTCTTGGCGTCCGAGTTGTCCAGGAAGAACTTGACGCCGAGCGAGAGGTCGGCATCGTCTTGGATGGCCGCCCATGCACCAAAGCCGTGCTTGTGGACGCCGACCAAAAGCATCGCGTCGTCCTTGACGCCCCATGGCGCCGCCCAGTTGGTGACTGCCTTGGGGTTCCACGTGATGCGGAACTGGTGGATGGACTGGGACTGCTTCTGCTGCTTCTCGAGACGCTGTGCGAGAAAGGTGAGGTCGCCGGCACGCTGGAGGAGCTGGCCGGCATTGATGCCCGTCACGCCTCCATACGTCGCCGAGATGACCTTGTGCTTGTACGAGTACGACGCGGGCTGCAGCGGCATGTCCAGTGAAATCGTGGCGCTCAGGCCGTCCACAGGGCCACCGGCCGCCGCGTCGCCGTCGGCATCCTTGTCCTTGGCACCGTCGCCAGCTCCAGCCGCAGACGTCTCGGCCGCAGCACGCATCGCCTCATTGCACACGGTGAAGATGCCCTTGACGGCCGACACGACAGCGTCGCGGTCCTTGCTCTGCAGGCCCGCTTCTTGCGCAATCACGTCGTACCGCCGCTCAATGTCGCCGTACTTGAGCAGTGCGCGGATCAGCGACCGAATGTCCTTGTCCGACAGCTTGTTGCTGGACATCTCGTCGCCGCTGCCCGCACCCGACACGCCGTTCTTCTTGGCGCCAAACGCCGCAGAGGACGACGACGCCGACTTGCGTTTCCGCTTGCGGTTGCCGGCCGTGTCGAGGTCGTCGTCGTCGACATACGACACGGGCTGCGTGACACGCCGCCGCGTGCCCTCGAGAAGAAACTCTTCGGGGATCTCGTCCAGGACAGATGCCGACGACGAGCCCGCTGCCAACGCCGCCGACTTGGCGCGCTGGTCTTCGGGGATAATGTCTTCCCAGCTGAGCTGGTTGACGGCCACGTCGGCGACATTGAACTGCTCCAAGAACTCGGCCGAGCCAAGCGCCGTGCCAGACTGCTCGACACCCTCATGGAACTCGGCGCGCGCAAGCACGTCGTCCAGGTTCAGCTGCTCCAACTTGTTGCCGGCGCCAGCGCCATTAGCACCCCCTGCAGCAGAGTCGGCCTGGCCGCCATCTTCAATCGTGCCCGTGCCGTCCTTGGCCGTGTCCTGCCGGAACAGGTTGCGTGCACCAAACTTGAGAATCGTCTGGAGCTCTTCGTTGGAGATGGTGCCGTTGTTGCCCGAGCCGCCGTGCTTGCCACTCTTGCCGCCACGCATGATTCCCTCGCCAGAGGTGTCCATGGTCTTGATGATCGAGTACTCGAGCACCATCTTGCGCTTGGCACGCTCGATAATGTCCTCCTCGATCGTGTCCTTGGACAGGAAGCGGTACACATTAACCGTATTCTTCTGGCCGATACGGTGAGCGCGGGCAATGGCTTGCAGGTCGTTTTGCGGATTCCAGTCCGAGTCAAAGAGAATGACTGTGTCGGCAGAGGCGAGGTTGAGGCCCAGGCCGCCGGCGCGCGTGGACAGGAGGAAGCAAAAGTCGGTCGAACCTGGCGCATTGAAGCGCTCCATGTTGCGCTTGCGAGCCTCGGATCCCGTCGTGCCGTCAAGACGCTGGAACTGGTATCCGCGGTACACGAGGTAGTCGGCGAGAATGTCCAGCATGCGCACCATTTGCGAAAAGATGAGCACGCGGTGGCCGCCCTCCCGTAGCCGCGTCAGCAGCTTGTCGAGAAGGGCCATCTTGCCCGAATTCAAGATGATGCCCTTGAGCTGCTCCTCGCGAGACAGTCCCATGCTCTCGGCGCCGTCGAACAGGTATGGGTGGTTGCTCGCCTTCTTGAGCTCCATGGCAATGTTCTGCAGGCTGACGGCCTTGCTGTTGGGGGCGTGCGAGCTCTTGTTGAGCGCCTCAAAGTTCTTGGTGAACACGGCCTTGTAGTACTCGAGCTGGAGCGGCGACAGCTCCACGCGCAGAATGCGCTCGGTCTTGGACGGCAGCGACTTTTCCACGTCCTTCTTGAGGCGGCGGAGCATGAGGTCCTTGAGCTTGGCCTGCAGCTCACGGATCTTGCCCTCCTGGTCGTCAGCGCCGACCGTGATCTCGAATCCCTCAAACTCTTGGAACTTGTCTGGCATCAGGAACTGGATGAGAGCCAGCAGCTCCTTGACCGTGTTTTGCAGAGGCGTGCCCGTAATGAGCAGGCGGTTGGCCGTCGAAAAGTCCTTGAGCGCCTCGTGCAGCTGCGAGTCTGCGTTCTTGAGGCGGTGCGCCTCGTCGACAGCCAAAAACGCCCACTTGATGCGGCCAAGCTGCTCCTTGTCCTTGAGGATGAGCTCAAAGGTCGTCAGCAGCACATTGAACCGCAGGCGCGGCTCCTTGCTCTTGGTCGCCGGCAGGTAGAACTCGTACTCGCGGATGATCTGGCGCGAAGAATTGTCGCCCTGGTAGCAGATGACGTTCATGTCCGGTGCCCATTGTTTGAACTCCTTCTGCCATGCGCCAATCGTTCCCAGGGGCACCACAACCAGGAACGGCCCGTAGACGTGCTGCGAGTGGAAGAGGTACGAGAGAAACGAGATGGACTGGACGGTCTTGCCCAGTCCCATTTCATCAGCGAGGATGCCGTTGTAGTTGCGGTGCCACAGATGCGCCATCCAGTTGACACCAAGCAGCTGGTAGTCGCGAAGCTCGCCGCCAACAAGGTAGTCTGGCTGCTTCTGGAAGGGCTTGTACTCGGTGCGGTGGCGCAGAAAGGTCTCGTTCCTGTGCGGCACGGTCTGGGCGGCATTGCGTTCGAGGAACGAGTCGATCTCGGCCTGATCTTCGGGCAAGAGCGAGTCGGACGCCTCCCACGTGGACTCGGAGTAGGGCAGCCGGTGCCACTTGCAGAGATACTCTGTGCCGGTCGTCTGGTTGCTCTTGGACCCGCTCTCAGAGAGGTCGCGCATGGCCACCACGCGCTCCACAATCTTGTGCTCCTCGATCTCGGACCGCTCCATCTCAATGCGGATATTGAGCTGCTCAACGTCGTCCGGATTGGCATGCGGATCCCGGCGGAAGTCGTCTTCCTCCTCGACCCGTCGTCGAAAGTTGTCGACCTTGCGGAATCCCTTGTAAGTGCGCAGGTCGTCAGAGGTGTGCCACGTGTTGTGCCTGTGCGACAAGCCACGCCACTTGATGAGGAACTCAGACTCTGGGTATTCAGTGGAGCTGGTCGAGTCGTCCTCTGTGACGGGCAGCGAGGGATGGTCAGCCCAAAAGTCGTGCAAATCAAAAAGAGTGGAGTTGGGCTGCATGCGCGTTGGCGAGTAGGCGAGCAAGGCATACCATTCTTGTTGGGCGGCCGGATGCGGTGGTCGCATACACTCTCAATGGCCAGGCCTTCTTCTGTTGACGGGGAAGCACACGGACGGATGCAAGTGTGGGTGAGTATCAAAAGCAGAGTAGTACGGTTCTGGGGGGAGGGGAGAGCGCAGCCTTACCCTCGACCTCGGCAATCTTGAACACCTTCTTTTTCTTCTTCTTCTTGTCATCGTCCGACTCGCTCAAAAAGTCCAGATCTGCGTTGTTGTCGACGTTGTAGTTCTTGGTCTCGCGGTTGCGGACAGAGAAACGGACCGTGTCGGCTTCGGCAGCCTGTGCCGAGACACGGCTGGCAGACGCCATGCTGCCACTATGCCGGCCGCCAAAGCTGCCAGAGTGCTGAGCTTTGGCGGTGTGCTGAGCCTTTGTTGTGCGCTTTTTGTGGCTGGCACGCGTCTCAAACTCTGAATTGGACGACTCGGACGCTGCATCCGACGAGTAATCGTTCATCACTACGTCGTCGTCGTCGTCGGACTCTTGAATGACTGTGCACGTCCAAGCAACACGCGGTCAGCTTTAGAGACGGAGGGAGACAGCCGTGAGCATCCACAACTCGCCTGGCTTCACTGGCGTGCGCTTGTATGGCCGTTTCGGCTCCAAGCCTTTGGATGTGCGCTTTTTGCTTTTGCGCGGTGCAAAGTCGTCGCTGTCTTGGTCACTCACGCCAGGCGTTGCGTCGTCATCCGCATCAGCCTGGCGGTCATCGTAGCAGAGTCGGACGCGTCAGTGAGCGCCGGGCTTGGCAGAGACACGGGCCAAGCAGCAGGCGTAGGTTTGGCTGACCTTTGCTGGCCGGCGGGCTCGTGACGATCGACGCAGGCCATAGAGCTCGGGGTTGATGGCGGTAAAGTCAAGGTCGATCTTGTTGGTGGTCCGGCGATGCTTGCGTTTGGGCTCGCCATTGCTCGTCCTCCTTCCAGAGTCGCCGTCCATGTCTGCAGAGCTGTCGTGCGAGTCCGACCCATACTGGTTGTTGTGGTGGTCATCGTCGTCATCGTCGTCATCGTCGTCATTGTCACTGTACACTTTGCTGGGCAGTGTTGCTTGGCGCGTTGTAGGCTTCCATTGGTGATCGTCGTCAGCAGAGTCTGCATTGCCTTGGTCATCGCTGTGGTTGCTGTGGGGGGCGTCGTCGGAGGTAGCATTGGAGTGGCCCTGGCGGCTGTCGTGTGCGTGGATAGAGCCGGCAACGGAGGAGCTGTCAGAGGCAAAGATGTCATCCAGATCGTCGTCGTCTTCAATGTCGACGTGGCCGGATTGACCTGGCAGCAGATGCGGGTGGCAGTGTGAGTGACTGTGCACAGCGGAGAGAGGCAGTGGTGGCTCGGCGCAGGAGGGATCGGGGGCGACGGAGGAAGGAGGAAGGAGAAGGAGGACGAGAGAAGAAGCGGACGCGGCGCAGACGGGCGCGGCGCGACGGGACGGGACGGCCAGATCCAAGCACATGGATGCCGCACAGCCTTGGACTGTGGCTTGCGATCCAAGGCTGAGCGATCCAAGCCACGACAGATCCGGCCGATCGCCGCCATCCCAACGGCGTGGTTGGAGGCGCATGGGCGGCGGGCGGCACGGGAGGGCCGCGACTTGGCAGGCCAGACGAGCGTGCGAGTGATCGCATGCCTGCCTGTCGCCGAGCCAGTACGGGCCGCGGGCTGCATGCCAGCGCAGGCGCAAGCCACGCAGAGGCGAGGTTCCCATGTGCCTGCAGAGCGCGGTTCGGCGTGTGCAGCGAGCGAGCGAGCTGGAAATGGGGCAGATGGGCAGGTGGGCGGATGGGCGGATGGGCAGGTGGTGGGCAGGCAGACGCATCGCGGCCGGTGTTGCAGGGCCGGCCGCTGGGCAGGCGCAGGGGCAGCAGGCGGCGGCCGGCCCGTCGGTGGGCTCGCTCGTCTGCGCTGCTGCTGCCACTGGCTGCAGGCGGGGGCCTCTGCAGGCGGCAGGCGAGCGACACGGCAGGCAGGCGAGTGGGCAGGCAGGCGGGCGGGCAGGCGGGCGGCACAAAACAGGAGGGGAGGGGCGGCGGCGGGCGATGCCTGGCTGGCTGGCTGGCTTGGCTGGCTGGCCGTGCCCGCCGGCCGGCACGGGGCAGATGCGTGGGCAGATGCGTGGGCAGATGCATGGGCAGCGACGGCACACACACACAGGCCGGCAGTTTACCTTGCTGCTGCTGCTGCTGCTGCTGCTGCTTCAAGCTGGCGCTCACAAAGAATCGTCCATGGCCGCGGGCGGCTGCGTGCTTATGCGGCTGCGTGCTTGTGTGCGTGCTGGTGTGCGTGCTGGTGTGCGTGCTTATGCGGCTGCGCTGTGGCCTGATGCGTCTGCTGGCGGCGATTGCGCTTGTCGGGCGGGTCTGGCTGCTGCTGCGTGCGCTGCGTGTGCTGCGTGTGCTGCTGCTGCCAAACTGCGTCTGCGTCTGCGTCTGCTGCTCGTCGGTGTCGCTGCAGCACAGATTGTTGGAAAACCGAATTGATCGCTGGCACGCTGGCTGGCACGCTGGCTGGCACGCTGGTTGTCTGGATCAAAGGTCGGCTGGCACGCCCGTTCGCACGACGCTGTCCAGCATGTCTGCTGCGCCGCCTACAGACACCGCGGGACCAACCGCGGGACCAACCGCGGGATCGGTGCAGCGTGCCAGCCCCGTGCCCGAGTGCTTGCACTGCCCGCCCACGGCATCACGGCATCGTGAGCATGCACCGGCCGTCGATGCCCTCGCAGTGCCCAGCTGATCTGATGGAGCCTTGATCGGTGTGTCTAGCTGCCTGCTTGCCTGCCTGCCTTCTAACCCTCATCGCACCATCGCACAACACTTGTATTGCCCGCCTGCCCGCCTGGCTGTGGCCATCGGGGAATTCGCGCACGCGTCTTGCTCAGCTTCGAACCTCCGACCCCGCTCGGCATCGCATCGCATCTCGCTCTTTCCAGCCATCTTGTGGAGCTCGCTGTGTCGTGGTGCCGTCTGCCCGCCTGTCTGCCCACACACACACACACACACACACACAAGCACACAACGCACACACGCACACGCATTGCCCGAATGGCTGCACATGCATCTGCTTCGGCTGCCGCCCTCGCCAGTCTCTCGAGCCAGGCTCCAGAGCAGCTCCCTCCGGTCCATGACCATCGTGAGCGCGACGGCCGCAGCGCAAGTCCGCTCCATGCAATGAGGCTCTCGCCCATTCCAGATGCGCACGTTGCCGGCCCTGTGCCTGCTGCTGCGACAACGGCCGCGGTCGCCATCGCGCCTCCGACAACCTCGGCTGCCTCGCAGGCACCCACGACCACCCGCAGTCCGGCTCGCACCGCTACTGCTTCCCGTGTCGCTGCCACCACAGCTGCGTATGTCCCCAATATGCACGTCACGTCAACGCCTGCTGCTGCTCTTCTGGCAACCTCGCCGACTCCAACGGCAACAACCGCCGCTGGTGGCGCATCTGTGCCGTTTGCTGCCATTCCTGCGGCTGCCATGGAAAGGCCGACCCACATGATGAGCACGCTCCTCAAGCGGTTCTCGTCTCGCCGCGGCCTCGAGAGCGACAGCAGCGCATGGATGTATCCGCCCGCCCCCTTCACGGCCGAGGACGCAGACCGCGCAGAGCGTGCCCAGCTCGATGCTGCCACAACGAGCTGCAACATTATCGACTTTCTCAAGTCGCGTGAGCTCGGCGCGCTCCAGCTCGAATCAAGCAGCAGCAGTGTCCAGGCACGGCTCCACATCCACCACCGTCGTCGCCGTGCTGACCTGGGCCCACTGCACGCCGGCCATGCTGCCTCCGAGTCTGGCATGCCAGCCTTTCGTCTGCAGTCTGGCTCGCCTCGCCACAACGACAATGTGCCACACAATGCCGCAGGCTCGGTTGCATCGGTCGTAAACATGTCCAGCATCTCGGTGAGCATGGCTGGCTTGCCAGACGCGCATCTCGCGTCTTTCATGTCTGCTGTGCCGTCCTCGGCATCCGCATCGGCATCGGCATCGGCATCGGCATCGGCATCGGCATCGGCATCGGCATCGGCATCGGCATCGCGCTGCCCTGACTGTCTCAGCGTCTTGCACAAGACCGACACCAGAAACCATGCAAGCGGCCCAACAGTCGACACCAACAATGCCAAACACTCTGCATTTGGTTGGGTGTCGCAAACCGGATCGCCAGCACGACGCAGAGGTCGGCGTCTGGGTGATGCAGGGCTACACGAGTCTGCGCTCGCATGCATGAAGAGCCCGTGCTGCTCACCAGTCAACCGGTCTGACATTGACTGGGCACTCTCTCGTGCCGGCCCCTCGGACGCATTCAAAGCCGTCCAACCATTAGCATCAAGCGCATTCTGGCCTGGAAATCCATCAACAAGTGCGTTTCTGTGTATTGCCAACCCACGCCTCGTCTTTGAAACTGCCTCACTGACATTCGCTGCCTTGCCAATCTGCACAGACACTCGCATGGACTCCGATGCCACCATCACCTCTGTCGTCGCCCCTGCTGATCCATTGGACGCGGATACCCACATGGTGCACTCTGGCGCACTCTCGGATGAATCCTCGCCGTCCATTTCGAGGACCATCTCCTCATCGTCATCGTCCCCACCGAGCATTGAGACAGCGTCGTCAATATCGCCGCACGAGCCGATTCTTGCATCCACATTCTTGTCGTCTGCGGATCGACTTGAGCCACTCTTTCCTTTGCACATCCAGCATACCCTGTCAAGCATGTCCGATGCATGCAGCTCGGAGCGTCCATCCAGCAGCATGAGCATGTTTTGTGCAAGCGTTGATCCCTCTGACGCGTTCATCGGCCGCAGCAAGGACGTCAACAGAGTCGGAGCACTCACAAACAGCAATATCCTCATGGAAAGCATGCCGTATGACTGCGGGCAGTGCGAAAGATGCCAGACGCACATGCGGCTCGACGCATACGAGCGTCTTCTGGCCATTGACGAGGAGAGCGTATCATCCTTTGTGACGCGCCACCTGCCTTCTGTGCTCCGGGAGCGCGAGTACAAGCTGCCCGACACGGACAAGGTGTTTGCGTCGGTGTGGCTGTCGGACACGGAGATCGTGCTGGGCACCAAATGCAACAAACTGCAGGTCCTGAATGCATCCACTGGGCGGCGGGTCGACATCCCGTCGTTTGCTGGGCTGGCCACGCCAAGCTTTCTCAGAAACCTGGACGCTCAGCATGCTCACAACACGGGTATCTTCGGGTATAGTAACCATCTGCGTCCACAGCCGCAGTCGCATCCCAGCTTGACGGCAAGTGGCCAGCAACAGTGCGCAGGAATTCACTCGATCGTCATCAACCCGTCGAGAACGCTGCTCGCAGTAGGCGGCAGCAAGCCGACCGAGTTCATCCAGATCTACAGCCTGCCTACGATGGAGCCATACGCACTTTTGCGCGGACATGCAGACGTGGTCTTTGCGGTCGCCTGGCTGAGCGACACGACGCTCATCTCTGGATCGCGTGACTCGCAGCTTCTGCAGTGGTCGCTCGAGCCGCACTTTGCCATGGGCAGCCTTCAGCCGTCGCCGTTTGCCAAGCCCATCTCCATCTACAGCCCCGTGATTAAGAAGCAGGAGCATTGCGGCAAAGTGCGTGATCTGACGTTTGACCCGAGCACCAAACGCGCATACACTCTGTCGTCGGATGGGTTTGTCAAGATCTGGGATGCAACCGGCCCCTTCTGCGAGGTCGTCTCAATGTGCCTCTGTACCACACAAACGAAACCGTCTGCATGGCCTCGACCGTCAGCATCACCTTGTAGCTGTTGGATCCCAAAGCCACGTGTCTCTGATTGATCCGCGAAGCTCATCCATTGCCCACATTGTCGAGTCTTGCGACGATGGCTGGGGAGTTCGGTCGTTGTGCATTGAGAGAGACGTGCTGACGGTCGGCGGCGGTCTCGGACGCATCTCATTCTACGATCTGCGTGCGCAGCAGTATATTTCTTGGGATGCCACCAGATATTCACGCCGCTGGGATGCACCAAGCGACTCATCGCCGAGTTGGCCTCCGCCCGCTGCTCCTCAAGGCACGTCGCCGCCGCGTTCACAGCCACATGGCCCCAGCATCGACAGTCGGCTGGTTGATGCTGCATCACTGCGCACGGTCTCTGTCGACCTGCCAAGCATCCCAGTGTCAAGTGCATGGCTGCCTGCAACGCCGCTCAGCAACCTTGCAAGTCCGGTTCAGCTGCGCGGATGCATGAATACCCCAACTCTCGCTTTCGAGCCGCCGTACTCGTCCCTGGACCAACGCCGGTTCCTGCAATCAGGACAAGGCTGGCTGCATCGCGACACGATCTATCTCAACCATTTCCAAGGAGTCGAAGTGCGCAACGCTGTGTACACGCTCTCGTACGATTCTTCTGGTCGTCGCTTGTTTGCGGCAGGTGGTCCGCTGCAACTCAACCTGCGTGGCTCGTATGTCGGTGTCTGGGAGTAACCTTTCGGATACATCTTCTTTCAATCCAATAGATCTCGTCAGTCTCTCTACAATCATGTGTCTGTGATCGTCTCTTCGATGTCTTGGCGACTTGAGCTGTGCCATTCTGTTGTGGTGTCCTGAGCCAGCGACATTCACCACACAGCGGCCAGGAAACGCGAAACCAGACGCGTTGCCCTGACGCGCTTTCTCCCGTCTCCATTATCGTCAGCAAACAAACCACAGAAGAAGAAGCACAAGAGATACCAGACACGCCTAAACCTGCCCGATGGCAAGCATCATCGCCACCCTGTTTGGGCTTGCCCTCAGCGTCGCTCAGCACTGCGCTGCTGTCGACGTATCGCCGAGCAACTTTGTCGTGTCCGCTTTCAGCCTCGCCATGGCGTTTGCTACTCTTCTGGCTCTTATCGTTCTTGTCGCGGCCCACTTCGTCGTCGAAGTGTTTTGTCGACTTTGCGTACGTTCCACCCCATGCTATCTGTGTTGTGCCTCTTGCCTCTTGCCTCTTGCCTCTTGCTGCCGTGGCTTGGCGCTTCCCTATCTCTCTGCCCTGTTGCCCGCTCGCTCTGTTCTTGCCTGCTGTCCCTCGCGCTCTCTGTCGCTGTCTGTGCGACTGCGCATGCCATCGCTGCAGAAGCAACAAAAGCCTATTCATCCCTGTTCGTGTCCGCCCGTTGCGGGCCTTGTGGCACGGGACCCCATGCCATCGCGTCGACACGTCCGTTCATGACAAGCAACACGAAGACGCGTCGCGCTCGGCCTGCCCCCTTGAACTCTGTGCTCACTCGCGACGTCGCTGACTGACACGCTTGCCGTCTGCAGTCTCTGCTTTCTGCTTTTGCAAACGGGCCCGTTTCCATCGTTGCCGTCCGCCGTCTGTCGTTCCTCGTGACTCAAGTCAAAGACGGCAGTGCCACGACTGGCTGTCAGCATGGCATCAGCAGTGTCGCGCAAACTCCAGAGACAAGCTTGCCGACACCTGCCCAAGATGATCCTTGCAAAGACGCGCTTTGGAGACTCGCCCTCGAAACGCCCCTTCCATTATCGCCTCCCGCGTCCCCATCCCTGTTGCCGTCGCTGTCCTCGCGTCTGCTTCCTCCGCCACCAATGACTATTGGCAAGTCGGCCACCACACCGCCACCAGGTGCCAGCGTCGCGCTTTCCGGTGTGATGGTGCTCTATGTGCCGCCCTGCCAAGTGAGTGTCATCTCTCATCTTGCCTGTTCCATTGATTGCACTGTTGTTGGTTCCAAGACAATGCATCTGACCGTTGCGTTCCAACCGATTGACTACTCAGCTCGTCACGGCGTGCCGCTCGGTCGTGGTTCCTTTGGACGACATGTCGACTTCGTCGGACGGAACGATGTCGCCTGGCGAGCCATTGGCAGACCCGCAAGTCAAGCTGGAAGTCTGCACTCTGATCGCGTCGGCCGTGTCGTTGCTCATCTCGCCTGTCAAGCCATCAGCCCGCCAGCCTCCTGCCTCGACGCCTCGTTCTGGCTGCCCCGCAACCGACACAGTGGCCCGTAACTTGCAGCCAGCCAAGAGCGGCTCGCCCACGCCACCTTTGTCGGCTGTGTCGTTGGCCGCGTCGATCCCACACCCAGCCGTGTCCAAGTCTCCTTCCCTTATGACTGCGTCCACGCCAGGACCTTCTGATAAAGTCCAGCCCGTCGCAATGGCCAGCGTCGGTGCTGCGGTTGCTGTGATGGATGCACCTGTCGCATCTGTTTCGAAGGTCAGTCCTCATGCGTCGCTGGCAGACCCACTGGCTATGGTTACTGGCAGACGCACTCATGCCATCAATGCCATCAATGCCGCATCGACATCACAGCCAGCAACATCCACTCTGCCAGCTGTTGCTGCTGTTGCGACCGATGTGATCAAGTCGGCGGCTTCCTCTGCCACCTCTCAAGAGCCGAGATCGCCGACTCTCGTCACCACCACTGCGAGTGCAGCCAAGACGGGTTCAACTACCTCGGTCTCTGCAAAGCAAGACGCAGAAGGCATCCCAAACAAGGCGATCGCTGCCACGACGAGCAAGCCAGTGGCAAAGCCGTCAACAAAGTCTTCCAAGCCTGTCGCGTCTGTTGGTCAAGCCGCTGCTACCGTCGCCGCTGCCGCCACCAAGATCACTACCGCGCCAGCCAACGTGCCCGCAGCTTCTCAATCCACTCTGACTTCTCTTCCTTCTGCGGGGTTACTGGCAGTCAGGCTGCCGCAGCCCAAACCGTCCGACGGCCACTCAGGAGCCATGTCTCCAAAGAACAGCACATCCACTGCTGCACTCAAGTCACTGCTATCGGATGCTGCACCGGCTGATCAAACAGCTGCTGCCAAGGCATCGTCTTCCCAAACCGGACAGTCCTCTGCCGGATCTTCGTCTGCGGATGCTGCCAAAGTCAGTGCTCCTGCCAAAGGCGTGGCCGGCAAGTCCTTGATCTCGTCGCCTGTAGCAAGAGTCAGGACGGGAGACGCGACGCCTGTCAATGCGCAAGACAAGACGCGTGATAAGACGGCAGCCAAGTCGGCAGGCAAGTCGGCAGCCAACTCCCCAAACCTGCCGCCTGCCTCAACAACAAAGCCGGACGGCACGACCAAGAAGACGCCTTCCGCGGTAGGATTGTCAGTGTCGCATGCTGGCAGCTCAGGCGTGTCTCGGAACCAGCCGCAGTCTGCCGAGACTGGCAAGACGACAAAGACATCCGATGCTGGATCCGGCAGCAAGACACTCCCGGCCGTCTCCAGCTCGTCATGTCTACCTGCGACAGCAACATCCATTGGCGGCTCGTCGCGGAGCAAACCGACTGGTCCAAAGCAAACCCCATCACCACCAGCAGCAAGCGCGTCTGTTGCGCCAGTGGTTCGTCAACGTTTTCGCCCAGCCGCTGCTGCTGCACCACCAACAGCCACAATCGCGACGCCGTGTTCGGCGGACAAGGAGGCCCAAGAGCGTGCCCACAGATATCATCTTCTTGCCAACGCGTTGAACGATACTCCTGCGCCGTCTCGCCCAGCCACTGTTGCTGCGCCACCAACAGCAGCTGTTGCCAAGATAGAATCGGAAGCGAACGACAACTCCATGGACTCTATGAGCGACGAGGAGTACCGCCAGCTCTACTTTCCAAATGCGGCGAACACGACCAATGCAGTGAACGCGGCAAACACGAGCATGCCTTTAGCCCATGGCACAGCTGCCAATACGTCGGATGGTCAGGGCAACACACAATTGGTGCCAATGGATGTGGACGATCCGCACACTGTCGTGCAGCCAAAGGCCGCCAAAGATCCCGACGATGACGTGCAGCCCATGCAGGTCGATGATTCGGCCTGGCATGCATTTCAACGCATCCGAAGAATGATAGATGAGAAGCCGTTTCGCCATCCTGCAATCAACCCGCGGCCTCGCAAGTATTGGGGATATCTGAGCGAGACGCTCTATCTGCGCTATTCCCCGTTTCAGTTTGAACGCGAGCCAAACCCCGATAACCCCAGCTGGGAGCGCAAGTTTCGGGCAGCCACATGTCCTTGTAAACCCGTGCCGGTCATGGACCCTGCTGCGCTCAAATGGACGCTTCCTGGCTTGGAACCCAACCAGTTCCCCACAAGGGACTGGTGATCGCGTGTACGCAGAACCTTTTTGGCCACATTTCGCCTCGCCCGTCTTGCACGGCTTGTTCGCCTCCTTTCGCCTCTCTGCTGGATCCGCGATCCATGGACGCCTGTCCTGTGCATACTCCTGTATCTCGTCGTTCCACGCACACCACACACACCACACACACCACACACACCACACACCACGCACACCACGCACACCACGCACCGCATCACCCCGCTTCTCGTTCTCACTCCACCCCTTTCTCGTCGTCGCAAAGTTTGCTGTCCGGTTGCTGTTGGTCAAGGCATACGCGGCTCTGTCGCGTCACTCCTTGGTTGAGCCAAACAGCAAGCAGCACAACTCGCCTGCGGCCCTGTGAGCATCGCTGCTCTCATGACCAAGACCACTGGGGTCATTGCGACCCCCATCACGACCTCGACACACCCGTTCAACCTTTCACTTTGGGGCATATTCGATACACACACACACACACACGTCGCTCGTTCTTCTCGTTCTTCCCGTTCTTCCCGTTCCGCTCGTTTTCTAGCTCGTTCTGGCTCTCGTTGTTTCTGTTTGGATCGTTTTGGCGACACTCGACACGCCGCTGCTGTGACTCCAGCGAGAGTCCCTTTGACGGCAGTGGCTTTGAGTGTCTGGGTCGTGTTTTCGTTGCTTTCTTTCTTTCCTTCGTTCGTTCGTTCGTTCTTGTTTGTGTTCTGGTAGGTCGACGATTGCTGCTGCCATGCAGCGAGCCGCCAGTCCTTGACACTGTCTGACAACGCATGATTGTCTGGACAGGAGGCTTTGCTGATCGCTCGGTTCGGTTCAGTCGTTTGTGTTTGGCGCGGCCCAGTCTGCAGTGATGGCACGTCAGCTGGCAATGCAGCAATGCTGTGTTGCAAGGCCATTGAGAACTGCCTGATCTGCACATTGGTGTCTGCCGCAAACTACCAGCCAGCCAGCCAGCAAGCCAGCCAACTAGCCAGCCCGTATGGGACTCACTCCCTCTCTGTTGCAATTGACAATGATCAATAAACGCACAGATACTACGACTCGTTCCAAAGAGCTGCATCGCACGCCTGGTCAGCAAGTGCACCGATTGGTTCCCAAGACACTTGATGCCATACCATTTCGAGCTATAGGCCGTTCGTAGATCCCTCAGTTATGTCATCCCCCTGGTCCGACACGTCCATGGTGATGTATCCATAAAGTACGCTGGAACACACCATGGTCAGCCTGAAGAAACGCGCACATTCGCGAGGCGAGTGGACGCACGTCTTCAGGCCGCCAGGACACAAGAAAAGAAAAGGAAAAGCCACGAGCCACCAGCGCATCTCGTTGCGCCACCTTGCCATGTGCCAAAGTGCCAAAACTGAAAAAAGTGTGCATCGACCGGGGGTCGAACCCGGGCCACGCGCTTGGAAGGCGCGGATGTTAACCACTACACTATCGATGCCCCTCTTGTTCAAATTTCGTTCTGTTGACATTATGAACCATGCATGCACTTGATTCTCATTTGCATTGTCCAGCCGTGAAAGCTCAATGGACGGCAGCATTCCATGCCACCAGATGGGGATATGACAAGAAGCACTCTGAAATCACACTGCACTGCTGTTTTCCACGTGTCCATGCCACGCTGCCCATGTGCTGTTCGAACAGCCATGATCCACTCCTCTGTGCACTCTAGCACAAAGTGCGCAGTCTCCAGCATGTCTCCCAGATCCTCGCCGCACATGATGCAGCATGAACCGTCGCCAAACGGGTTGGTCGAGCAGGTTGGCATTGATGGCGCGGCGAGCAGTGAAGATGCCGCCCACACGAGAGAGCATCAGAAACCGTGCACCTTCCGAGCGTCGCGGGTCAAAGACCGGATCGCGACTGATGTTGGCTGTCTTCTGCATCTGGAAGGCAGTGTGGATGGCAGCCGTGTCGCACTTGCTGGCAGACTTGAGGCCAGGACCGCTGCACAGCAAGCGAGCGAGCAGACCAGCAAAGCCAAGAGTGCTGTAGATGGACGCGATCGCTTCGAGTGGATCTTGTCGTCACAGCCACAAAGCGAGCAAGCAGCTGTGACGATGCAGACGCAGCGACAGACGACAGGCAACACAGTCGAGCAGCGGGCTGTGGTCGAGCAGGTCGTTGGGGCAAGTGGCAGCCAAGCCGTCGAACCAGGACAGCCAGCAGCTGCAACGACCGCACAGCCAGGTGTGCCTCGCTATGTGGTGCCGCCAGCCACTGGCGACCTTGCGTTCGGCAGCAGCCACTGGGACGGCAAGCCCGCCGAGATCCACGCCATGATCCTCAAGGCAGCCGGCCCGCTCACCCGCTTCGTCAACGGACTGCTCGACGACGCCGCCACACTCGACCAAGCGACCAAGCTGGAGCTGTGGATCGATGCGTTCAAGATGGACTGGCAGGGCGATCTCGACCTGCTGCCTGACGTTGAGCTGACGGCCGACAACGGACTGCTGCTCGCACACTCTCGCTCCATGTACGACCGTTTGTGCAAGCGCTTTCCTCTGTTCACTGAGGACAAGTATAAGAAGGACGATGTATACTACAACAAGTGCGATAGACCGTTCTTTGTCTCTCCCTTGCAAAGCAGCCGCCGGCTGCTTCTCATTCCCATGCGGCACGGCTGGTTCGACCTGCTCGACGTTTCGTATCCGATCACACTCGCTCGCTTGGCCATCCGCTTTGGATGCCTCGATCTGCTCAAGCATCTCGATGACAAGTACAACACACTCCAAGACTGGATGGCTGAGCATGATCCGACAAGCGCTTACTGGCACCGGGCAGTTGACCAGGCAGCGGAATACGGACATCTCGATGTTGTGCAGTTCCTGTTTGCGGCGGGCGTGACGGGATGCACGACAGAAGCCATGGATAGGGCGGCTGGCAACGGCCACCTTCATGTTCTCAAGTGGTTCCACGAAAACCGGACGGAAGGATGCACGACGTTGGCGATGGACTGGGCGGCCGCAAACGGCCATCTGCATGTTGTCAAGTGGCTGCACGAAATCCGTGGCGAGGAGTGTACTCCTGCCGCACTGGATGCCGCCATCGGTTGGGGGAGCTTGGACATTGTCAAGTACATGCATAGCAAAGGCGTCCGTACATCAAACGATGCCATTGACAGTGCAGCCAGATGGGGCAACATGGAGCTGCTGCAGTACTTGCTAGATAACGGATACGCGGTTGAACTCGATGCACTCGACTGCGCCAAGACTTCCGAAATCGCCGATATTCTCCTTGGCAGCCTCACACTGGATCAGGCACAGACGCTGCTCGCGGAAGCAAACCAAGGAGATACCACCAACCAAGTCACCGTCGATCAACTCCAAGCGACCGTCGAGAAGCTGCAGGCATCAAGCAGGTGATGAATGGACAGCCAAGACTCGTGTTGGAATGAAAACGTGATTGCTCGTGCGGCACGAGGTTGCAACCATTGACGAGTCCGTTGAGTCGCATGGCACTTTCAAGCTGACATGGATAAGCGAGATACCGAGGTGGTTGGACGGATCGCTCAGATCGCCCTTCTTTGGCAGCGAGACGATGGACGCCGACTGCCAAGCCTTTGGAATGACTGCGTCTTCAAAGACGGTGTTGCACATGCGCAGCAGCCCCTGTGCTGCTCCCGAGATGCCGGCCGCTGCTGATTTCTGGCCCTGGAGCTCCGGCGAGATCTCTGCATCAAACGCCTTGTAGAACGACGCAGGGATGCCGTCGTCGCCAGATGCCTTGCGTCCATTCATCTCGGAGATGGCTGTCGCAAGGTCGTCCCAACAGAACAGCGAGTCAGTGTTGGGGCAGGTGGCTGCGGCTCTGCACGTCTGTTGATCCAGCCGTCGATCTCGAAACCGCCTGATGCGTCTGCTGCCAAGGCTGAGTAGTGCCTGTGCCAGATCCGTGCAATTGACTCGGGCACGTGCTGCAGAACTCCATTGCTGTCCTTCAGTGGCGTTGCGGCTGCACCTGTGCGGTGCCTCCATCGTGCCGTGTTGCGTGACGCCTTGCCAGATGTGCGGTCAACACATGCATGTTAGCACGATTGCTTTTCTGAACCGTATTGTTGTTCATCTCGAAGCAGCAGGTGGTCTTTGCCGATGCGTTCCCTTCAGTTTCCTTGTCGGAGCAACAGGAGACCTGTGCGGATGCTCAATGATCATTCCGACCCCCAAGTCCCTCCTGCCACAAACACGGTGCTTGGCAGCAGTCGGATGCAAGGACTCGCTCCCTCCAAGCAGCCCATCATGTCGCCGCAACCGTGCTTGTCTATGCCCCTGGTGTTGCTGATGGCTGATCATAGCTGCCAGCTGTTGTTTGTCGCATCGCTCATTGCGCATCTGATCCATCGCCTGCACCATCGCCTGTGATTGAATGCCGTCCATCGTGCGAGACCCAAGACATGCAACAAGTACCGCCGCCATCACATCCTAAAGCCAGCCATTGCAACAGCGGGCACTCGCCAAACCAAGTCTTGCCATCCTTGATCGCAGCATGCTGCCCAGTGTGGCTACTGTGGATCCATGACCAGTGACTGCAGTGTCTGCATCCGTCGAGTTGTCGGTCCGTCCATTCACGGCCAGCCCGTCGCGCCAGTCCACTGCATTGCCTCGCACACAAATCCCCGTTTCCCGCCGCGCCGAATCTTGACGCCATAACCGACATCGACACGAAACTCCACATGCTCAGCTATTCCAGCCTCGTTGTCGCGGCATACGCGTGGGCCGAACTCGTCTGGCTGCTTCTCCTGCTCGCTCCTCCTGTCATTGTGAGTGTCTGCTTGGCTGTGATGCGTGATCAGCAGCTGCGTCCTGCATGAGCAGCATCGTGCCGTGTATGGTCGTGTCCCGTCAGTTGTCGTCAGCCTCTCCTCGCTTCAGTGTCTCTGTCCGTTGTCCATTTGGCCGTTGTGCGTTGTGGTGATACTGGCATCCACATGCTGCGTGTTGTGTCGTGTCGTGTGCTGTGATTGCCGTTTGGATGCCTGCATCTCAGACTGCCCGGGGCTGGTTGAGCGACCGTCTGCATGCCTGGCAGCCAGCAGAGCCGCGAGTCTGGGCACTTGTCGGCTGATCGCCTTGCCCGATACGGCTGGCACTGCTCGACAAGCATCGCGTGGAGCAGCAATGATCTGTCGTGGCGTGTCGGGCAGTGTGGCTGCGGGCGATGCTGCGGTTGACGGTGCCATGGGTCTTGTTGCTGGAGTCTGCGAATGTCGCGAATGCCTTGTCCGTGTCGCAGATGCTGCCGTTGGTTGCCAATACACGGCGCTCTGCTCGGCAGTGACGGCCAGTTCCCATGCTGCGCTTCCCCTCCTCGCACCGCCTGCAGTGATGCGCGTCTGTCGCAGCTTCAGTCGGTGTTGGATGTGCGTTTGGTGATGGCGAATCCGCGCTTGTTTTGACGGCCAGCCAGGCGGGTCAGGCTGGATGAGAGCGCGGCGAAAGTCGACGAGAGCTGGCTGTCGATGCGTGCGATGCTGCTCTTGATGCTTGAGGATGGATGCTGGATGCTGACTATGTGCGTGCTTCTTGTGCGTGCTGTCCCAATCCACTCGTATCCCGATCCTTGCAGCTCGTCCTGGCGTTTGAGGCAGCGAAGCATCGCATTGGTCTTCGTGGGCTCGCCGTCGCCATCGCCACAGTCGCCTTTGCGACTGCATTCCCTGATGCCGCGTGGCAGCTGGTATGGGCGGTCGTTTGCATGGCTGCCAAGAGCAAGCCGTTACGAGTCATGGCGGCTGCTCTTGGCTGCTATGCCTGCCGCAAGATCCTTTGGAGGTGAGTGTCTGGTTGTGCTGTGCGATCGTTTGGATGCACGACTGACACCAGCGCGTCTGCCTGCCTGCCTGTCTTGCGCATCTGCAATGCTGCGTGCCGTCTCGACCATTTCTGGCTCGCACTCGCCCATGACCGGACAGGGCATGCAAGCGGGCCGTTTGGATCGTCGTGCGCTGGGCATTCAGTTGCCTTTGCGATGCCGCCCACGCCTGCATGCGCCAGGCTGCTCTCGGCGTGTGGATCAGCACCGTGCTGCTCATCCACGAAGCCGTCTGTGCCGTGGCATTTGTGCTGGCCGTGATCCAGTGCCAGGTGAGTGCAGCACGCAGGACATCCCATGGTCGGCAGACGCAAGCACGCACACTTACATGGCTCGATCGATGTGTTCTGCGGTCCTCTCTGTGCCTGCCTGCTTGCTTGCTTGCCTGCCTTGCCTGCCTGTCTCGGTGATGGGCGGGATGCGATATCGACGCTCTCATGTGGCACACTGGATCTGGCCGGACGACGCTTGGCCGACTCGCCTCTGGACAAGCTGCAACGCCGACAACAACAGCAAGAACAACAGCAAGAACAACAGCAACAACAGCAACGTCGGGAGGTGTTCGAACGAGCTTTATTCCGAGCAAGCCACACCGAGGAAACCGCTGCCGACTTCCTCCCTGTCCCGGTCTCTCTCCTTGTCTCGTTCGTCGTCTCTGCCGTCCTCGTCGTCCTTGCTCCTCGCTGCTTCCGACTGCCAGCGTCGTTTGTCGAAAGCGCGACAAACTCCGCGACACGCATTGTCGTCGGAGTTTCGGCCGCGCTCGTCGTCGCCGTTCGACTGTTCTTCGCTGTCGGCCTTGCCGTCTCTGGACATGCCGCCGTCGTTGCAAATCCGTCAGCGCATGATCAACACAGCAGCAGCCGCAACGGGCCAGGAGCATCGGCTGGCCGCTCGCCACGTCGCACGGCCCCGTCTCTGGCGCCCAACTCGCCGCCGATGCCTCACTGGCGTTCCTCTGCGGCATCTACTTCGGCATTGCACGATGGGACGGCGTCAGAGGCACGGCAAACGGATATTCACGGCTCGCCGCCACGCTCGCCTTCTGCCTCTGGATCAGGTCAATCGTGACCTTGCATCCACGCACCGGCGACGGATCGTCATGCCAAGCAGCCGCATCCGAGGGTAGCAACCCTGTTGTTCCAAGATTGGCCGTCTTTTGCGTTGTCGCTCGGTTTGTCTCGCATCTGCCACTCTTCTCGATGGCACAGAGGTCGTTCTCGTCAGCGTGCCACACGATCATGGTATTGTCCTCGCCGTGCATGCTCGACCGTCTGCGGTCCTCTTGGCGGTTGTCGCCGCAGCACTGGTCAAGGCCCGAGTTGTCATTGTCAAGTTGACACTGTTGACCGCCTGCGCCGCCGCCAACAGCAGACATGCTGCTTGGCGCGCATTCGTTGTTGGCCCGTCGATCGCCATTCCTTGTACCGTTCGTCGGATCAGTCTGCCACGCGGAGTATCGGCCGTTCTCACCATCAGCGCGGAGCTCTTTGTCAAGGTCATCGCTGCCATTACCAAGGCGGTCAGCAAGATTGACATTGCCGCCAAGGCCGCCACCGCACGGATCGCTCCTCGCTTGATCGGTCCGCCACGACCGGTGCTGTTGATCGGCGCACCAATCCAAGCCGTCGCGCCATCTCCCGTCGTCCCGCAGCCGCCCGTCGCACCCGCAGGACAGCCGTCACCGATCGACTCCGCCGAGGCAGATGCGCTCATCGCACTGCAACAAACGTTCAAGCGAATGGGTGCGGCCGACATGCTTGAATACCTCATTACATTCGATCGGCTATGCGGCGTGCATGGTGTCGACCCCAAGACGGTCAAGTACCAGAACTCGCTCAAGCTGCTGAGCAAGTTCATCTCGACCCGGCCCAACCTGCACGTAAGTCTTGTCTCTCTGGTGTCTGCTGTCCGGATCATGATGATGAGCAATGTGATGCAGTGCACACTGCGGTCAAACCGTGTCTCGTGTTGGATCTGTCGTCATGACACCATGACTGACATGTGCTTGCAATGCAACCAACAAGAGTTTATCAACACGGCGCCAAGGATCAACGGCAAGTTGCTCGACAGACGGGCTCTGCATCTTCACTATGCAACCCACATCTGCCCGTTCATTCTGCCACTGGCCGCCATCAGGAACGCCGGGTTCCAAACTCTTGCCTGCCGGTTTGGCGGCCACGCGCAGCGGATCCAGACGCGGTTTGGCACGACGCCACGCGTTCGCCTCGAGGACCTCGTCATCTGCATGGGGATCGGCAGAGGCGGGTTCGGCGAGGTCCTACTCTGCCAGCACGCCGCCACGCGGCAAATGGTTTGTTTGATGCGATGATTGCTGCACCGACTGTGGCTGTGGCTTGATCATGCAACTTACAGCCATGCATGCGCTTCGATGTGTTGATGCATGTTTGATGCAACAGTGCGCGGTCAAGGCGATGCGGCTGTGCGACGACCAGGGCTCGGCTGTCTTGGCCAACCTGGTCGACGCGCAGCTGATGGGGCTGGTCAGCCACCCCAACATCATCGGCCTGCAGGACGTCATCGAGACGTCGACGCATATATTCACTGTGATGGACTATATCCACAGTGGATCACTGGCGTCGCGTCTCGGTGGCGGCAAGGCAATGGCGAACGACGACTGCCGCCTGGCGATGCGGCAGCTTGTCTCGGCACTGCACTACCTGCATGTTGTAAGTCTTGATGATGCTGGCTGTATCTGGCTTGTTGATTGTGTTCATTGGCTGACTGGCATTGTGAACGTGTGTGACAGAGCTGCGGCGTGGTCCACCGCGACCTAAAACCGGACAACGCGTTGATGGATGGCGATGGTCACATCTTCGTGATTGACTTTGGGCTGGCTGGCATCTACAGCCAAATGGTCAAGTCCAAGGGTCCAGTCGGGTACGTTCATGATGCTCTCTGCAGCGCACGCTTGCTCTTTGCTGTTGCATTGTATGTGGCGATACTGGTCTGGCTGGGCATGGTCACTGACTGGCTATTCACAGGACGCTTGGATACATGGCTCCCGAGGTCGAAGACTCGGGCATGCCGCACGCCATTGGTTACGACGGCAAGCAGGCCGATATGTGGAGCCTCGGCGTGATGCTCTACGAGATGGTCTACGGCCAGAAGCCGTTCTCTGTCAGCAAGGCGGCTGGCGGCCTGGTGAGAGGACGGACGTTGTTCACAGACGTGATCAACTTCGCTGCGAGTCCTCCCATCCACGACGGTATGATAAGCCATGCCGCGCTTTGCATGACGATGATGTTGAGCAGCAGGCAGGATGGCTGACGTGTGTTGGTGCTCATGCTGCTGTCATTCAACAGATCTCAAAGCCCTGATCCTGTCCCTGCTGGACAAGGATCCGAACAAGCGACCGACTATTGGGCAGGTCGCCAACAACCTGTCAGTCTGTGTTGCCATGCATTGTGGTTGTATCGCCGCCTCGTGTTGAGCAGGTCACTGACACGCAGCAATGCCATCCTTGCCATGTATGGTGCACAGGTGGCTCACAGATGGCGGAAGCTCGCCGGTCGTGCTTCACGAACCCGATCGGAGCAGCCGCATCAGCCGCATCGACGCCGCTGCGTTCCAGCAGGTCGTACAGGTCTTTGGACTGGACCCGCGGCACCTGTCGAACCTGCTCCTCGAGGAGCAGGGGTCGACAGACAAGGCGGTGTTGTTATACCACCTCATCATGGAGGCAGGCATGAGACGGTCTGCCTTCAACAAGGACGTCATTGCGACGATCCTTGGAAGTGCAGACCGGCCTCTTGGGCAGACCGGGACGCGTCCACCGGGGCTGCCACTGCCGGTTGGCATGGCGCGCGCTCCAGGGCCGCCAGGGTTGCCGTCTCTGCCACGGCACCCACCGCCCCGGCCTGCAGCTCCCGCCTTTGGTGTGCCGATGCCGCCGGCCCAGCAGCCACTCGACCTTGGATCTGATGCCGAGGCCGAGCGCATGGTTGGCAAGCTGGTTGGCAGCTCTGATGGCTGGTGACCAAAGGGAATAAACAGGCTTGGAGCCGGACATGCATTGTATCGCTGAGCATTCGAGCAGTGGACAGTGCGAGTCAGCACACCAAGCCTGCTTGTGTTTATGGATCAGGCTGCTTCATTCCAAGTGCTCGCTGTGTACGCCATACCAGCCACGACATGGGCTTGTTGTTGGACACGGTCACTCTTGCTTGAACTTTTGCCCAGCAAAAGTCTGCGATCGATGTGCAAGAGACACCCAGATGACAACCGCAACACCGGCAATCACAATGATGGCATCTGCAGCTGGGACCCAATCATAGTCGGCCACGCTTCCCAAGGGTATGGAGAACTCGGCAAAAGCCGCCTTGCTGCTGACTGGAATGGGAATCAAAGTGGAGTTTCCTGCAATGCTGAACAAGGCCGGTAGATCCATGGAAGACAGCAGCGGAGCAGATTTCTGTCGCAGCACAGCAGGACAGTGTTGGAGTTTGTCGTCTGTGTGCGATTGAAAGCGATCGTTAGTCTGTGCTGCATCATTGGCAAGGAAACCCGCCATTGCCACTTACCGGCCGAGTTTGGCTTGACCCAAAAGGCTGTGGGGAACGACACTCGGATGGGCCGTGCTCTGTCACGCGTGGCAGTGGCAGGCTGGTATCTCAGATGGAAGGGGATCTCGACGGACAGATCTGTTGGCAATGAGCAGCTTTGGTGCACGCCGCACGGGTGTCAATGCAGCGCCAAGCCCAGCGTCACGCCAACGCCGACAAGACGCACCTGTGGGCGAAATGGATGAGAACAAGATTGTCTCGTGCGACAGGAGAGTTGGACGGGACCTCAAGGTCGGCATCGCCAAGAGCAGCCACGCGGATGTGCGGCCCAAAGTCCATGCGGCCAAGCTCAAAGCGATCTGCGAATGCATCGCTGGAGAGGTGCAGCACGACGAGAATGTCTGACGCTTCCGATGAGCCACAAGCGCCGCTCTGCTTTCCTACCCGCACGGTGAGCTTGGAGTGGTAGCCAAACGTCGGCTCGATGGATGCCAGTAGGTCTAGTGGCGGAGGAGCGGGCGTACGGCACGGCGCTCTGGAGACGCTTGGCACCAGCGGCTCGCCTGCAGGCCGGTGGACAATGGGAAGCGTCCAGTCTGTGATCGAGTCTGGCGCGACCACCGTGACCGTGCCGCCTCGAGTCGTGGCAGATGCCTGCTGAGAAGGACCAAAGACGATCGGCTTCTGGCGGGGATGGAGCAGCGCCGAGAGCAGCACGGATGGAGTGGGGGTCGGACTGCCGGCCGTGATGTGGATCAGCGCCGTAGCCTGCTCGAGCGGCATCCACGAGCCAGAGTATCCCAGGTCCGCGAGATGCGTGTGGATGTGGTGGTTGAGCACGTCCAAGTCGAGATGCGAGCGCTTGGGCCACGAGGCCAGCTTGTATGCGAGGCCGTCTGGCTGGACGATGCTCGTGCGGAAGGCGGGCGGCGACGAGGCGGGCATGTTGGCATCGGCCAGACTGTCGCACGCGTCGCTGCCAAGCAGGATGATGGTGGCGAGGCGGCACGCGTACATCTCGAGGGCCTGCAGGAGGAGCGTTGCGTTGGACGAGGCGGCGGCGGTGGCGGTGGCGAGCTTGGTCGGCTGCAGCGATGCCAGCGACGGCGACGACACGACGACTTGTAGGCTGGGCCGGGCAGCGCTGAGATCAAACACAAGCTCGATCTGAGCGTCCAGCGTCTGCAGCAACGGCGGGCGGGCAGCCAGGCCGTGTGCCGACGGGTCTGGCTGCACGAGGGGGCGGGCTGGTCAGCCGGGCGAGTGGCGCGAGGGGGCGAGGATCTGCACCTACGTGTGCGTCTCCGGCCAAGGCAGCCAGCGGCAGGCGGGCGGTGTAGACGGCCGTCTCGGCGTCGATGGTCAAGTGCGGCGAGTGCGAGAGCGATGCCAGCGGCGTGTCTGCGAACACGGTCAGCAGCGGAGCGTGGCCGCTGGGTGTGCCAGCCGAGCCCGTAGCGCGGGCAGCGCGGGCAGCAGGGCCGGCCAAGCACAGGGCCCAGCAGCCAGCCAAGCAGAGGGCCCAGCACGCGGCGCGCAACAGGCGTGCGGGGCGGGCCATGATGTCTGCGTGGACGAGGACGTGGACGTGGACGTGGACGTGGTTGTGGTTTGCCCGCAACCTCGACGACAACTTCGACAACTCCAACAGAAGCACAAACACCAAGAGACGCATGCCGACCCTCCGTCCCGACGAGAGACGCACCATCGAGCGCTCGGCCGGGCCCAGCGACGTACGTGGCCTGCCGTGTGTGCCCCGTGTGCTGTGCTGCCCTTGCTGACCCCCGCCTGGCTACTGCGACGGCTACTGCGACGGCTACTGCGACGGCTACTGCGACGGCTACTGCGACGGCCCGCAGGTGCTGGCCTCGACGGTTGCCCGGCTGTACGAGGCCAAGGCGAGCCCGCACGAGTACTCGTTCTCGGGGCTTGTTGGCGCCGTCGCCCTCGTGCGCTCGCCCGCCGGCGCCTTTGCCTTTAAGCTCATCAGCCTCAACGTAAGCTGTCTGTCTGCGTGTCTGTCTGCCTGGCATCCTTGCACACTTTCCTTGCACACTTTCCTTGCACACTCATCCGGCACTCGAGCAACAGGGCGGCCAGATCCTGTGGGAGCAGGACGTCTCCAGAGACGTCAAGTACGTGCAGGACCGCCCCTTCTTCCACTCGTTCCTGGGCCAGTCGTGCATGATCGGCTTCTCGTTCGCCGACGAGGACGAGGCCGCCTCGTTCCACGACACCTTCGCCCGCAAGGAGTCCCTGGCGCCCACCCCGGCCCCCGCCCCCATGCCTGCGCCTACCCCGGCCCCCATCCCCGTCGCCGCCCCTGCCCCGTCGCCTGTCCCGGCACAGATCCAGCAGCAGGGCATGACGCGGAGCACCAGCTCGGACTCGGTGGGTTCCAAACAGTCAAAGAAAGAGTCTGGCGGCGGCGGCTTCTTTGGCCGCAACCGCTCCAAGACGACGGGCAAGAAGGGCAAGATCGACAAGTCCATGATCTCGGCACCATCCAACTTTGAGTACGGCCGCCGCTGGCACGCCACGCCACGCCATGCTGTTAGCGTTGCACACGCCGTGAATGCTGACGCTTTGCTGTCCACAGACACGTCAGCCACGTCGGATACGATCCCAAAACCGGCTTCAGTGTATGCGGCCGTCTGCATGGTGCACTCCATCTCCATTGCCATCTTGGGCTCACGCACTCTTCTGTGGCAGGCCCAAAACATCCCCATGGAGTGGAAGATCATCTTCCAAAAGGCCGGCATCACCGAGGAGCAGCTGCAGGACAAGAAGACGGCCAAGAAGGTGGCCAAGTTCATGAAGGAGCACGCTGACCAGCTCGGCCGTCCAAACGCCGCAATCTCTGCGTCTGCCGGTGCCGCCGCCCCTGCTTCTTCCTCTGCAGCACAGGCATCTGCACCTGGTGCGTCTCGGCACATGTCCCAGGCTGTGTTGTTATGGCTACTTACTCGCCGTGCTTGCTTGCACGCTTGCTTGCGTGGACCGGTGCAGCCCGTCGCGTCCCCCCGCCCCCACCTCCGTCGCGCGGCACTGCTGCAGAGCTCCGCCGCCGCCGCCTCCTTCTCGCGGTATGCACCATGCTCTCGCCATGGCCGTCCTTCTCACTGACACCTCCTGCATGCAATGATAGGCACTGCTCCGCAGCAGTCAGCTCGCCTCCGCCGCCTCCTCCGGTTGCAGCCTACCAGCCGCCGCCTCCCCCTCAACCCGTGGCAGCTCCTCAGCCACCTGCAATCCCATCGCGTGCCCCACCGTCGCTGCCCTCGCGTGGCCCGCCAGCGCCTCCTGGCCCTCCGCCTCCCCCACCTCCCCCGCCTCAAGACGACGGGCCTCGCTTTGGAGGCGGTGGCGGTCCTCCTCCCCCGCCTCCGCCTCCTGGCCCTTCCTTGGCGGCCCTCCCCCACCGCCTGCGCCGGCTCCACGCGCTCCTTCTCCAACGCGTGCACCGGCACCTGCGGCATCCGATGGCCGCAGCGACTTCCTCAACTCGATCCGTCAGGGTGTCCAGCTCAAGCAGGCGTCCCACGAGCCCCCTCCAGCTCCTGCCGCAGAGGCGTCTGCCGATACCAGCGACGACCTTGCCGACGCGCTCCGCAATGCCCTCAAGAAGCGCATCAACGCTGTGGGCGGCTCTGGTCCGTGCTCTCTGTCTTGCTTTTCTGCTGTGGTGTCTCAATGATGTTTGTGCCATGGCTGACTCTTGCTTGTGCTGGTGTCGTCCATGCGCCACAGACTCTGATGACGATGACGAGGACGGGGATGACGAGGAGTGGTAAGCACGGCACACGCAGGATCAATCAGCGACCTCATTTCTGTTCCTTGTTCTAGTCTTGTTCACCAGTAAAAGGCCACATGGACTGTTGTCGGGGACATGTAGAGAATGGAAAGAGGGCGGCCATCGGCGTTGTATTCGAGAGCATAGGTTAAATCATGGCCACGAGGCACTGTTACTCCTTGATGACCTTGTCAATGGCACTGATGAGACGCGTGAGATCGCCCTTGATGCCAGTCCGCGAAACGCGTGATGCGGTCCTTGGTGTCCAGCACTTCGATCGACTGCGTGAGGGCGTTGTAGTGCACGCTGAACGGACGCTTGAGGCTCATGGCGTACTCGCTGCTCGTGCCGGATGGAGTTGCACTGGGTTAGCTCGGGCACGCATCGCAGGCGGCTGAGATGGCATCAGACGCACCGGACATCGTCCTTCATCTGCTTGAAGCTGTCAGCGACAAAGTACACGGCTGGTACTCGGTGATGCTGTGCACGGCATATGGACAGCGTGTGAGAGAGCAAGCATGGCATTGCGTGGACTGGAAAAATCAGGCACGCACGGGTACTCTTGCACGGCCATGGTTCGCAGTCAAAGGGCAGCAACTTGGGCTTGTCGGACAGGCAGTACTGGAGAAAACGCACAGGTCAGCGGGCCAGAAGACAGTGCACGTGTTGTGCAAGGAGATGGTCCCACCTCGAGCTCGCCAAAGCTGGACAAGAGACCGGCACCGTATGCCTTGATCTCGTTGCCCTGTCTGGTGAGACCAAACTCAACTGCGGTGCATCCAATCGTCAGCACGCCATGCCGTCGATTCTGCCGTGTTGCCAACGAAATGGCACTTTGAACTCACCCGTGAACCAGTAGATCTGTGCCACGAAAGCAAAGAAGCGGCTCGTTAGAGACTCTGCATCCAGTCCGCATGGCATCGCATGGCGTCGCATGGCATGGCTGGCTGGCATGGCAAACTACACACCGTCGCAAGCTTCTTGAGATCCTCGTCGGATGCGCCAAGAGAAGCAAGACCAATCTCCTGCGAGAATGCTGCAAAGTCGGGATCGGCGTACAGCGGCACGTGGCCAAGGAGCTCGTGGCAGATGTCGGGCTCGGGGGTGTACAGCGGTGCCGAGTGGTGGCGGATGTACTGCGTGCTGTGGAACACGCGGAATGCCAGGGCATTCAGAAAATCGCGCGACGAAAGCAGACCCATGACAGGGCGGAGTGTCCAGCCTGTGCAATCTGTTCAAGCCACATCAGGGTGAGTTGCCAGGACACAGCTGAGAGGCAGCAGGCTTGTCGCCCAACCTTTGAGGAAGCGGGAAATGTCGTCAATCTGGGGAATTCGGTCTGGTCCGTAGCCACAGTTTTGGATAAGAAGCTGGATGGCGCGCGTTAGACGATGAGCAGCGACGACCCACAGCAAACATGGCATACGGCACAAAACGTACAGGGAAGATGTACTGATGCTCATAGCAAGCGTGGGTCTTGTAGAGTGCAGTCAGCTTCTCAAAGACAATGCCCCTGAGACCCAAGCAGTTGCCGTGTGAGTTCACCGGATCACGGGCAGATAAAACAGACAGACGCCAAGTCACAGCACTCACCAGGTCTTGACTTCATCAGCCGTGTACACTGCGCGTGGGAGAGGCTGGCCGCTACAGAGGAAACCATGCATGTCAGGAACCAAGACTGAAAGTGGTGTTGGACGCGGCGGACAACCCAGAGGGAGATCTTACTGGCGGTGGCTCTTGGCAGCCTCGGTAATGGCCGAGCGCCTCTTGCGGTACTCGGCATCGGTGAAGCCGGGATGGTCAGCTTCAAGCTCCTAGTCAGGCCAGTCCCGGTCAGTGCCTGATGCAAGCAACGGGAACGAAAACCTAAAACGGCAACAAGACTCACCGCGCCGTACGAGAGAACACGCTCGGCAAACGAGTCCAGGTCCGAGATCTTTCTGGGGAACCACGGCACCGATCCCTCGGTCGACTCTGTCGCATCGCAAACAACCGTCCGGTTGATGGCCAGATCAGTGATCAGTCCACGTGCGGCCAAACGAATCCATCGCGACAGCACGCAGCTTGCCAGCAACAACCAACCCACCTGCATCGGACGATCCCGTGCTGACGACCTTGATGGACTTGGCGAGGTTGCGCACCTCGCCGACGGCCGCGTTGATGTGGGCATCGTCGATGGCCAAAAAGTCAACGTAAAAGTCGTAGTCGCCCTTGGTTCGGCTGGGACGAGACTCGATACGGGCGAGCGAGATGTCGAGGTTGCGCAGCTTGCTCAGGATGTCGTCGAGCGCACCCACGCGATCGCCAATGGTGAAGCTGTGGTTGCCGCAGCGCCGTCCAAGCACGGCAGCCACACAACGGCGACACGCAGGCGACACGCAGGCAGGCAGGTGATTTGGTCGAGCCCACACGACCCGTCCGCGTGAGCATCATCAGACAAGCATCGATGACAGCGCAGCATCAGTCAGACAATCGAGCCAGCGAGTGGAGGCCAGAGGAGCACACTACACAGAGTGCGACGAGGCAGGCATGCAGGCATGCAGGCACGCCAGAAATGATACGCACTAGACACTGCAGCGCTTGCGTTCGGCGGCCGCGGCGGGTTCCGAGCCAGCCGTGGCAGCAGTCGCCGGTGCCGTCGCAGCCGACGCAAACGAGCGCTTGGTGTTGTGCACAAGCGTGGAGGCTGCAGACGCCGTTGCCGCAAGGGGCAGGAAACGGGCCGAAGCAGACTGGCGGGCAAGCAGCGAGGCCAAGGGCCGTGCCGTCGAGAAGAGCGCAGGGCGTGAAGCGCCTGCGAGGACAGAGGGAAGCGCCGTGCGGGTCGCCAGCATGCGTGCAGCCGAGAGCGTCATCGTTGTTCAATCCACGGTTGAAATGGCGGGATATTTGATGCGCGAGCGTGTCCTGCGTGACGACCTTGGCGCCACTCGCCAGGCGTCGGGCCAACGTCTTGGTGCACAGGACAGCCAGTCTTGGTCGCGATCCGGTCTTTGCCAAAGGACGCTCAGATGTTTCGAGATCGACGGCTGGATCAACAGACGTGCAGAGCCCCAACACTGACTCGCTGTTCTGTTGGGACGACCTTGCGACAGCCATCTCCGAGATGAATGGACGCAAGGCATCTGGCGACGACGGCATCCCTGCGTCGTTCTACAAGGCGTTTGATGCAGAGATCTCGCCGGAGCTCCAGGGCCAGAAATCAGCAGCGGCCGGCATCTCGGGAGCAGCACAGGGGCTGCTGCGCATGTGCAACACCGTCTTTGAAGACGCAGTCATTCCAAAGGCTTGGCAGTCGGCGTCCATCGTCTCGCTGCCAAAGAAGGGCGATCTGAGCGATCCGTCCAACCACCTCGGTATCTCGCTTATCCATGTCGGTTTGAAAGTGCCATGTGGCTCAACGGACTCGTCAATGGTTGCAACCTCGTGCCGCACGAGCAATCACGTTTTCATTCCAACACGAGTCTTGGCTGTCCATTCATCACCTGCTTGATGCCGGCAGCTTCTCGACGGTCGCTTGGAGTTGATCGACGGTGACTTGGTTGGTGGTATCTCCTTGGTTTGCTTCCGCAAGCAGCGTCTGTGCCCGATCCAGTGTGAGGCTGCCAAGGAGAATATCGGCGATTTCGGAAGTCTTGGCACGTTCGAGCGCATCGAGTTCAACCGCCTATCCGCAATCCAACAAGTGATGGACCATGCCGGCGTCTCAAATTTATGCTACCGTGTAGAGAACATCGCTTGGCGCGCGGACGCCTTTGGAGTCCATGTACTTGACGACGTCAATGTGCCCCTTGTTGATGGCGCTATGGAGTGCGCCAGGCGTACACTCTAAACCCCGAGTCTCGTGCAACCATTTGACCGTTTGCAGATGACCGCTTTCAGCCGCCGAGTCCATCGCATGAGTCGTGCATCCTGCCTTCGTGTTGGCATGCAGCCACTTGAGAACATGCAGGTGACCGTTTTTGGCCGCGCAATTCATAGCATACGCTGTGCATCCTTCCGTCTGGTTGGCATGCAGCCACTTGACGACATGCAGATGGCCGTTTGCGGCCGCCCAGTCCATCGCCTTTGTCGTGCATCCTGCCTTCGTGTTTTCGTGGAACCACTTGAGAACATGAAGGTGGCCGTTGCCAGCCGCCCTATCCATGGCTTCTGTCGTGCATCCCGTCACGCCCGCCGCAAACAGGAACTGCACAACATCGAGATGTCCGTATTCCGCTGCCTGGTCAACTGCCCGGTGCCAGTAAGCGCTTGTCGGATCATGCTCAGCCATCCAGTCTTGGAGTGTTTTGTACTTGTCGTCGAGATGCTTGAGCAGATCGAGGCATCCAAAGCGAATGGCCAAGCGAGCGAGTGTGATCGGAGTCGAAAAGTCGAGCAGGTCGAACCAGCCGTGCCGCATGGGAATGAGAAGCAGCCGGTGGCTGTCACAAAGAGTGTTATCGAACGGTTTGGTGTAGTTGTTGTAGTATGTGTCTGAGCTTGCACACTCCGTCTCGGTTGACCAAGGAAAGCGCTTGCAGAGACGGTCGTACATGGAGCGAGAGTGTGCGAGCAGCAGTCCGTTGTCGGCCGACAGATCAACGTCAGGCAGCAGGTCGAGATCGCCCTGCCAGTCCATCTTGAACGCATCGATCCACAGCTCCAGCTTGGTCGCTTGGTCGAGTGTGTCCTTGTCGCCGAGCAGGCCGTTGAGGAAGCGGGTGAGCGGGCCGGCGTGCTTGAGGATCATGGCGTGGATCTCGGCGGGCTTGCCGTCCCAGTGGCTGCTGCCGAACGCAAGGTCGCCAGTGGCTGGCGGCACCACATAGCGAGGCACGTCTGGCTGTGCGGTCGTTGCTGCTGCTGTCTGTCCTGGTTCGACGGCTTGGCTGCCACTTGCCCCAACGACCTGCTCGACCACAGCCCGCTGCTCGACTGTGTTGCCTGTCGTCTGTCGCTGCGTCTGCATCGTCACAGCTGCTGGACACGCCGCTCGATCCAAATCTACAACCGCTACATGGCCACGCCCGGCCTGCCCGACGGCGATCCGGACAGCAAGCCCCGCCTCAAGGCATACGGCCTGGCTGTCACGCTCAAGTCTGCCAGCAAGTGCGACACGGCTGCCATCTACACTGCGTTCCAGATGCAGAAGACAGCCAATATCATACGAGATCCGGTCTTTGACCCGCGACGCTCGGAAGGTGCACGGTTCCTGATGCTTGCACGTGTGGGCGGCATCTACACGGCTCGCCGCGCTATCAACGCCAACCTGCTCGACCCAGCCCACCCGTTTGGTGACGGTTCATGCTGCATCATGTGTGGCGAGGATCTGGGAAGCACGCTGGAGATTGCGCACTTTGCGCTCGAGTGCACAGAGGAGCGGATCGTGGCTATCCGCACAGCGCACGGGCAGCGTGGCTTGGACGCACGGTTCGCAGCAGCACGCGCCATTGCAACGCACGAGAATGTGGGACACCCACAGATACGCGGCGATCTTGTACATATTGTTTCTGACGTGGTAAACTTGATGTGGGGGTTAGTCCTTGGCGGGACGTGGGGCGAAGCATTCAATGCGGAGCAGATGCGGAACTTCGAGGGTGATGGGTTGGCTATGGTGGGTTTAGCGGACTTCCTGCAAGCGTCTATTTGGGTGTACCGGTCTGAGCTCTGGGCACACAAACGGCGCGCTGTAGGGTAAGGGTACCTGTGGGATTTGCCAACGAGCCTATGCCATCACTGGTGGGGCATGCTATGCGAGCATTTGGAATGAAGCTTTCTTATCCATCAAAAAAAAATCGTCACAGCTGCTTGCTCGCTTTGTGGCTGTGACGACAAGATCCACTCGAAGCGATCGCGTCCATCTACAGCACTCTTGGCTTTGCTGGTCTGCTCGCTCGCTTGCTGTGCAGCGGTCTTGGCAGCAAGTGTCCAGTCCAGCCACGCATCAAGGCATACGGCCTGGCTGTCACACTCAAGTCTGCCAGCAAGTGCGACACGGCTGCCATCCACACTGCGTTCCAGATCCCACAAGACAGCCAACATCAGTCGCGATCCGGTCTTTGACCCGCGACGCTCGGAAGGTGCACGGTTCCTGATGCTCTCTCGTGTGGGCGGCATCTTCACTGCTCGCCGTGCCATCAATGCCAACCTGCTCGACCAACCCGTTTGGCGACGGTTCATGCTGCATCATGTGCGGCGAGGATCTGGGAGACATGCTGGAGACTGCGCACTTTGTGCTAGAGTGCACAGAGGAGTGGATCATGGCTGTTCGAACAGCACATGGGCAGCGTGGGCATGGACACGTGGAAAACAGCAGTGCAGTGTGATTTCAGAGTGCTTCTTGTCATATCCCCATCTGGTGGCATGGAATGCTGCCGTCCATTGAGCTTTCACGGCTGGACAATGCAAATGAGAATCAAGTGCATGCATGGTTCATAATGTCAACAGAACGAAATTTGAATGTAGCGGGCCAAGTCTGTGCAGTCGGTCAGATACGCTTAGAGCCGACTGCACGCAGGGCAAGGCACACTTTAAGTACGCGGCCTAACACACTCGACATGAGGCAACAGCCCAAAACAACTTGTGGCGTCTAGGCGCGCCCCAACTGTGGGTTGCGCCCCTCGGCCGAATGGCCGAGTCTCATGTCCAATCCTGAGACATCGAGAGGCGCATCCCCCTGGAGGCGATCCACCGACCTAGGCGGCTGAGCCCGTAACATGAACAAGAGGGGCATCGATAGTGTAGTGGTTAACATCCGCGCCTTCCAAGCGCGTGGCCCGGGTTCGACCCCCGGTCGATGCACACTTTTTTCAGTTTTGGCACTTTGGCACATGGCAAGGTGGCGCAACGAGATGCGCTGGTGGCTCGTGGCTTTTCCTTTTCTTTTCTTGTGTCCTGGCGGCCTGGAGACGTGCGTCCACTCGCCTCGCGAATGTGCGCGTTTCTTCAGGCTGACCATGGTGTGTTCCAGCGTGCTTTATGGATACATCACCGTGGACGTGTCGGACCAGGGGGATGACATAACTGAGGGATCTACGAACGGCCTAAAGCTCGAAAGGGTATGGCATCAAGTGTCTTGGGGACAAGGCGTACAGTACAGTCATGGGTGTACCAAACAAACACGATAATTCATTCAAAGCTGTGCACATCCAACGGTCAATGCAGAGTCAAAGACAGCTGAGAACGCCCCTCGCTGCCTTCTTCGGTATCAGCATCCTCTGCATTGCCATTGTGCTGACCAGCAATCATGTCGACAGCGCTGTCGCGCGGCATTGCTTCCATCTGGATGACCGTCTGTCGCACGGATCCACCAGGCTGGGTTGGCTGGCCTTGGTCGAGACGCAACTGGGACACACGGGGTACAGGCGACAACGCAGTGGCCGATGCCGATGCCGATGCCGATGCAGCATGGTTGCGGCGGATCATGCTCCAGCGGTGGAACGTGTCTGCAAGGACGTTGGTTGGCTCGCTCGTCTGCGGCAGCACCCGTGGCACATATCTGATGGACAACGGCTGCTGTTGAGGCAAGGAAGGCGGCGGACGCGGTGGAAGCTGCGGTGGACGCTGCGGTCGGTAGCTGCTTCCTTCCCTGGCGACATACGCGTCCAGGTATGCCATCGAGTCTGGCGCAAACGTTTCTGGAGCAGTTCTTGTGCCCGTCGATCCCCCCATGGACGGCACGGAGCGCAGGGATGTCACAGAGCCGGGCATCGCCGGTGGCGGGCTGGCTGCATTCGATCCCGAGTCTGTCTGCTCAGATGCAGGAGCACGACCAAACGGTCCTGTTTCGACAGGGGGAGCCCTCCGCAGCTCTCGCTGCAGTCCAATTGCAGAAGCGCGCAAAGCAGCGGCACTTGTTTCCCGATGACTGGCCAGCCCAGTTGATGTGCCCGCGCGATCGCCGTACAATGCAGAGCTCCGTCGTCGATGAGGGCGATCCTCGCTGTCCTGTTGCTGCTGTAACTGTGTGGATGAGTTGCGAAGCTGCCTGCGGAGCCGCTCCATAACACCCTCAATGCTGGATGTGGTGTCAAGATCGAGCAAATCGCTGCTGTTTCCGAGACCCACACTGCTACTGTTGAGGCCAAGGCCGCCAGTGCCGCTTCCCATGTCGTCGTCTGGATGCCCATACGGGCCGTAGTAGCGACCAATGCGGTTGCCAGAAGCTGTACCAAACAGCAGATTGAAGGCGCGCGGACGAAGATGACGGATGATCAGGTCGCCGAGATCGTCCACTGAGACGTTGGTGTTGCTGGATCGTTGCGAGGCCCGTTCGCTGTCAACCTGCATGCTGCCACTGCCATTGTAGTCGTTGTGCAAGCGTGTAATGTAGTTTTGTGGGCTGAAATGCGTACCATGGCTACTCGACGCACTCGTGTTGTGTCCAGGAGATGCTAACGGCCTGCCCAATCTGGCAGCATATGCAGCATTCTCCTGCGATGCCGCTGCCTCTTGCTCTTGGACGTACAACAGCCAACGACGCGGATGCACCCATGGTGGACACGAGTCGGATCCAGGCCAGCCTGCTTCGACCTGCGCGTCAATCGTCATGCCGCCCATGCCGGCTGGTCGCAAGGCATCGACCAATGCAGAACGCGATGCAGCTACAGCCGAGTATGTTGGTCTGACAGTCGGTGCGCTGGTGTTTGCCACAAAGCTCGGCGTTGCCAACGGCTGGACAGGCCCGGGACTGCTCGATGCCTGCGATAAAATGTCCGAGAGATCGTCAGATGTGTCTGGATATTGTGGGTATAGAAAGCTGCTTGCAAGAGAGCTCTGGCTGGTATTTGAGGTTGCATTGTCCATCATTGTGTGATCGGTGGCAGAATCCTGCAGAGACACAAGGATGTGTGTCGGCGATCCGCTCGCCGCAGCGCCAGAACCGTTGTACGTCAGCAGTGCTTGCTCGGCGTGGGCTCGGGCTCTTTCTATGTGTCCGCTGACGCCTGCAGCAGCTGGCGCTGGTGCAGTGCCTCGGTAGCCACCACTAGGCAGATAGGTGTGTGGCGCGGTCAACGACGAAAAGGCAGACAGCGAGCGGGATGATGACGACGCCGATGGCCCGGTGGCTGCCGCTGGAGTTGCCGCTGTGTCTGCAAGACTTTCCGAGGGACCTGGCGCATTGGGAACCCCAGCTTCAATACCAGATGCAGCCATTTCGCTGTCAGTCTGTCTCGAAATGGCCGGTTCCCGAGGAGCAACAGACGAGGTGCGCGTTGCGACTGCTGCTCTCGTGGCCGCCCACGACGCAGCGCGGGCCGCTCGCATAGACGATGCATTCTGCTGAGCAGCCGCAGAGGCGTTGGTCGTGGTGGAAGCCGGACCTGCATCAAACGCATTGGCAGAAGACCGGTCAGCCATCCGAGTGCCCCGTCTGCTTCTGCAATGGGATGCGATCATGGCATGTGGACATACCAACGTTTGCATTTGGGCCTGTAAACAGCGGCCGTCGACCCAGCATGTCGGCCATTAGGCCTGCAGCGGTCGTTGTTTGCGAGGCTGGCGGGTACGGCCTGTAATGCAGGTACTCGTTGTATTGCTGTTGGAGGGACGAGGCGGGCATGGCGCGGTGCTTGGCCGTGTCGGTCGCGTCGTCGTCGCCCCCGAAGCAGATGACGGGCCTGCCCATGTTGACGACGTCGTGACTGGCGCGATCAATGTCGACGAGTTGGAAATAGACGCACCGACTTTAGGCCCGATATTCATACAATTACCAAGAATTTTGGAATTAAATTCGTCGAAAGAGGCGACGAATAGATGCCCGCATATCACACGATGGAAGGTTCGAGTCAGCAATGAGCATGCGACGACAGGCGGGCGAGGCACATCCAACGAGATGCTCACCTTCTATTGAAGTGACCCTATTGGTCGATCGGGAGGTGCCCCGATTCATATTGTGCTGGAAGTCAAACAAGTCACTGTGTGGGATGCAGGTCAAGTGACTTGAGGGCAGGCTGTGGCTGTCTTGGACGCTGTGGCTGTCTTGGATGCTGTGGCTGTCTTGGACGCTGTGGCTGTCTTGGACGCCGCTGGTCGACAGGCTGATCCGGTGCTGGAGGCTGCTGGATGACAGGCTGACCGGCGGGCGTGTGCGTCAAGTAGAGCGGCCGTTGTCCATCAAGCAAATGCCCCTGTGCGACCATCCCGATGTTGGTGGCTCCAAGCACGTCGCGGTGGTAGACGGTCTTGCATGGTATGCACTCGTAGCGTCGCAGGTTGGTGCGGTTCTCGTATGGGATCCTCTGCTTGCACTGCGGGCACATCTGGCTGGTCAGGTTCTCGTTACAGCGGTAGATCTGTGTGTGTGAGTGCATGATCGTGTGTCAGTTGGTGCACAGATGGATGGATGGATGGACAGCGTGACATCAGACGCACATAGGCATATCCAGACGACCACAGATGCCTGATGAGGAACTTCTCAAACACAGCGTGCCGGCCACCTTGACCTGTAAAGTCGATGCCAAATGCCCACACAACGGGAATGTTGTCCTCTGTCGACTTTGTTCGGTCGACAGGGAGGCCTTGAGATGCATCGGATGCGCGCTTGCCAGTGGTCGATCCTGCCAGCTTCATGATGCCCTCAAGAGCGTTTCCGCGATCAGACGTGCTGTTGCTGCGCTTGGTGAACCGCTTGGCCTTGACCTTCTGTGGAATGTCATGCCATGCCATGCCGTTCAGTGCAATCAGCAGGCAATCAAGCAGCATGGCGGCCATGTCAATGGGCATTCAGAAACAGAGAAAACGTACCCGTGCATTCAGGAATGGCATGCAGTACGCATGGCAGCGCAGATCCCAAAAGGCTCTCTCGCCAGGCTTGACGTTTGGATCGGCATGCTTTGCTGTCTTGAATGCAATGGCCGCCTGGATGTCGGCTGCCTTGGCATATCGATTGTTGAGCCTGGCACAAGAGGCAGGCACTGTGAGTTGATCTGGTCAAGAGTGCACGTGGCAGAGTCATTGCATGCATACCACCGCTGAAGGCTGTGCTCGGCTCGTGCCATGCCAGAGGCGAGCACGTAGTTGGACTCCATCGTGTATGTCTTGTCCTCGACATTGACTAGCATGCTGGACGCGCCATACAGGTACCGCTTGCCCCAATCAATGCCGACAACACGAACAGTCTCATAGCCTTGGTTAGTGAACAGATTGTTGGCATCAGCAACATTGGGCAGTCGCTGGGATGCATTAAAGTTGCGCTGAGCCTGTCATGACATGGCATGAGTGAGGAATGTGCAATGCATGTGCACCAAAGTGCGAGGTTGGCATGCAAGTGGCTTACAGGATTGGTCGCTTTTGGCTTGGCGGCTGATGGGTCGGCTGGATCGGCGGCTGTGGATGGCATGTCAGTCGGTGTGGACAACAAGTGTGCGTCTGGATTGGCACAGCAACTCACATGTGCCATTCAGGTAATCAGGCTCGCAGTCACCAGTGTTAGTCGCATCAATGAGGCTTTGAAGCTGGGCAGAAAACGCCTTATTGGATGCTCGTTTGGAACCTGCAGAGCAAGGCAGTGGTCAGAACCAATGTGTACACCAAAACATTCAAGCACGGCACATACTGTGAGGCGACTCTAGACGGTCTGTGCGATAATCGAGAGCCAGCTGGCAGATGGTGTATCCATCTGTCATGACGTTGCTCAGCCGTGTCCGCTTGGTTGGTCTCGCTGGACGCACAGCCTTGATCACAGCCTGATATGCTCCTCGTGCTGCTCGTGAGTCATACGCCGATAATCAGTCCCTTGCGTCGCCTTGGCTATGGCGTCTTCTTTTGCCTTGGCATTGGCCGCGTCCATATCTGCTTGGGCCTCTGCCGGCGTTTGATACCGTCGCTTGTCCGAGGCGAGTCCAGGAAGCAGGATGTCCATGACACACAGCTCGCGGCTTGAGCTGAACGCGCGCTTGATCTGCTTGTTGGATGACTCGAGTGTCAAGGCTTGCGAGCCAGGCTCTTTGAGAAGAGTGGAGTGTTAGTATCTCATCATGTAAGCATGGCATAAACAAGTGCGACCTACTGCTGATCGCAGCCAGGAGACGCTTTCGCAATCCTTTCAGTGCTGGATCCTGCTTGCCATTCATGCGCTCATCCTTTGTCCCCATCACCGACCAAAAGAGCGTGGTCTCGGTGACAAGGACGAATGGATCGCGGCTGGATGGCTGTGGGCACAGCTTGATGCTCCTTCGTCCACCAAGGTTGACCAGCGCGTTGAACCTTCCAATCTGCGACAGCGACTCATCGAGCATGATTGCAGCAAGCACGTCCAACGCTGGCGGTAGCTCGACAGTGACCTTGCCCTCCGCGTCTGAAGGCGTGCTTGACATGGTGTCCTTGGCAGTCTTCTTGCGGCATGGCTTCTTGTTCGCAGCACCCTCATTGGCCGATGGAGTGCTGGACCGGTCTCTCTTGTGAGTTGCTTTAGAAGGGGTGGCATCCTGAGCGGCCGTCAATGGGGCTGGCGCAACGCTCTCGCACCTCACTTTCTTGGCCGCCGATGGTCCTGACTCGGTGTTGTCGGTGGCAGCACGCTTGGCAACAGCAGCCTTGGCATCCTTGGCTTGCTGTTTCAGGTGCTTAACCCACGCTACTGCCTGCGCGTAAGATGCACCGGGTACCAGCTGGAGGGCCGCATCAACCGCCAGGTCGAATTGACTTCCAATGTAGTGCCGTGCGAGTATGGTGCACACTTCTCTGGCGAGGTTGCTAAAGATGTCATTCACTGCGTCCGGGCAGAAGCTGCCGTCCAGGAGGTATGGTAGAGCCGGCTGTTGCGCGACGTCCTGCTGCATGTCCTTCGGGATTGCGACGTCCTGCTGCTTGCCTTTCTTGGTCTCATACACCTTGACCGCGTTGGTGTGCACCATCCCCCGCGTCCATTCGCGGTGGAACATCAGCTGCATGGCCGTGACGATCCACGCGTTGGTCGTCTCCATCTTCAAATCTGGCTTAGCCATCTGCTTGCCAGTAAAGATGTACGACAAGTGGCGTAGCATGCAGGTCACGGACGTCTGGCCACCAGAGGTGCTGCTGATGAATGCCGTGAGCAGCTGGTTGGCTGTCGGCACTGCTGGTGGTCCTGCTGCTGCTGCTTGCTGCTCAGGCTGCTCGTGAATGTCGGGCTGATCGGCGTCCTCAGCATCGTCAATGTCCTCGGCGTCCTCATACTCATTGACATCCTCAACGTCCTCATACTCTTCGGCGTCCTCGACATCCTCAATGTCCTCATACTCTTCGGCGTCCTCGTCATCCTCAGTGTCCTTTGACTCCTCGGCCGTCTTGGGCTTCTCGACCTTCTCGTGCAGACAGATCTCGAGCGTCGTGCCCGTTGCCAGCTGTACCGGGTCTCCAAAGCGAGGGTCCATGCTCTCCTGATTGTAACAACTTGAACCGTACATGAGGTGTGCAAGGACGTCCTTTCTGAGGGTAAATCGTCCAGACAAGAACTGCGCCTTGGTCACGCCGCCGAGGCCGTCGATGCTGGCATGGTCGCCGAGATTGTTGATGCCCTTGAAGTCAAGGTCCAAGAAACAGTGCCTGACCTGCTCTCCTTCGAACCACTTGTACATGTGTGTAACGGATGCCGCCGCAGTCCCGTGGTCACGTGACCTGCTGGCATTGATCTGGACGCGCCTCGCCCGGACTTGACTTGGCCCTGTTGTTGTAGTTGTATCCAGCCGTAAGCCTGTATACTCACTGCCCCTCTGCCACCAGGTCTGTGCCTGAGTCTCAATGAAGTTGTATCCAGCCGTAAGCCTGTATACTCACTGCCCCTCTGCCACCAGACGGCCAGCCGCTCTCGACGAGGACAGTTACAACAACAACCAACGCCACCGACGCCGCCAGCCGCCGTTACCTGCGGCGTCGAATTTTTTTGTGCGCCTATGGGCCTGTCTCGCACGCCCACCCCTGGCGCCGGCCCTGCCAGCGCTGCGGCCGACGCCGACCCGGACGCCAACAGCGCCTCATTCGCCTCGCCAGACTCCTCGTTTGCCGACAAGCCGTCACACCTCCTGCATGGGTTTACGGGTAACTCTACCATCTGGGCTGATAGCCGCACGCGTGATTCTGGGCTTGGCTCCATGGCCAGCGGCATGTCTGCATCCCGCCTCCCTCAGGCTGGCTCTCGTGGCCGCCAGGGTGCTCCATCGGGCAATGCAACCTCTGCAGTGGCCTCCAGCACGCCCGCGTTTCGCCACTCCTCTGCCGCGCCTCGGGGCGGCGGAGGTGCTCTGTTGGGCGGCGCGGGCGGCTCGCTCGCTTTTCCCGTCCACTCTGTTGGCGCCGCGTCCGCTTCTGTGCACCAGCTGCAGGATTCGGCCAGCGAGGACGTCCGGATCACACTGGATGACCACGCCGCATCGCTGTCTGCGGTTCAGGTCTCCATCGAGGACCTGCAGACCCGTCTGCATGACACCCACGAGCTGCTAGTCCAGCAGGCGGACTCTTTCACCACGTCTGCCGCGTCCAATGAGGAGCGTCTGGCCGCTCTGTTCAACTCGGTGTCAGCCAACACGGCAGCCGTGCGAAACTTGCAGACGCAGGCCACCAAGACCGTGGAATCGATGATCGCCCTTAGCAAGCAAGTTGCCTTGGCCCAGCAGTCTGCGGACAAGGCTGTCGCTGCCACGGCTGCCTTGCAGGCGTCGCGTTCGGCCCTCGCGATTGGGTCCTCGGTGGACGCACGCCTGCCAGCAGCCGCGGACGCCCGTGCACCAAACCTCGCCAAGGTTTTCACAGACTGCTTGGGTGCCAAGCAGGTACCATTCAGCGGATTCGTGATGACCAAAGGCCCGGCTCCCTCAGTCGACTGGAACGCCACTCACAAGAACCTCAAGCCATTTGTCATTGCAGTCGGCAGAGCATACAAGGAAGCCTGCACCACTGCCGGCGTCGACGCGATCCCATTAGGCGCCATCTTCTCGCTACTGCTGCCTTATTTCTCTGGCTGCGCACTCGAGTTTGTCACCGCATGGCACGAGTCGCATTCTGCCGACGATGATCTGTTCACGTTCCCTCAGTTCCTCGCCGACCTCCAGTCGCTCCACCGCAACCCAGAGCGGATTCGCAACCAAGCCGAAGGGAAGCTGGCGAGCCTGTTCAAGCCGACGCTGTGCCATGGCCGCGCCCCGCAGGATTGGATTCTGGAGGCCGAACCGCTGTTCAGCGACGCGGGATACACGGATGACCAGAAGCTCAGATTCCTCCGTGCCCGCATCAAGGATCTGCCCCCAGGGAAGTTCAAGACGTATGCCGCCCTCCGCGACGCGTTCTTTGAGGATCACTCAGAGGCAGCTGAGCACGCCCTGGAGACTGCCGCCGCCACTGCTCTGGCAGATGCCCACAAGGCCCTCGAGGCCCAGTCAAAGCCCAGCTCTGGCAAGACAGCTGCCGCGTCGCCGCGTTCTTGGAGTTCCTCGTCGCCCAAAGCTGCCACCCCCGCGCCTTCAGGCAGCAGCAGCGCGTCTGAGACGCGTAAGGCTGCCTCGCCTGCTGCGACAGCCGACCATGCTGGCCGATCGCCTAGCCAGCGCCAGCACCACTCTAAGGTTGGGCGCATCGCGGCAAAGGCCAAGGCAACTGGGTACGTTCGCTCGCCCCCTCTGGCTCCTCCTGCTCCTGCGGCTAAGCACGCTTCGGCGGCTAAGCCTGCAGCCGCGTGTAAGCCCAATGCTGACACCGAATCTCCATCGGTCCCTGCCCGTGACGACGGCGCACCAGCAATGGCTCCGGCTCGCAGTCGCTCGAAACCATCTCGTCGTTCTCAGACGACGGGACGCAGTACAGTGACGCAGATGAAGAAGAGTGACCCATTGGGTGGTGTTGCGAATAAAAAGATGCCCTCCGCGGCCCCTGATCACCCTGTTTGTCCTGTGATGCCGCCATCGCGGCTAAAGGAGGGGCACCTTGCCCCGGTGAGGCCCATCACCACACACCGGTGCACCTTTCCGGTGTTCCTGGACAATCGCAGCGCCAGCGTCCTGGTGGACACTGGCAGCAGCGCGAATCTAGTGGCTCGCCATTGGTTGGATGCCAATGGCCTGCTCGCCGCTGCCCGGCCGTTCACCCGGCAGGCGGTGACTCTCGAGTTTGCCAACGGCAACTTGCAGAGGCTAGATTCAGAGGTATACCTCACGCTGGCCGACAGATCAGCTGCGGTCAGCCAGGTGCGGTTCCTCGTCTATGACGGTGTGGATGATGTCATCCTGGGCATGCCATGGCTGCGCACCACCGCGGAGGCGTCATTCAACTTCCGTCGCGGTGTTTTCCGCTTCTCAACCGAGTCGCGCCCTGATGTGCACCACATCTGGCAGCACGAAGACTGTTAGATTATCGTCTGTTGGCTTTTCCAACTCTATGTCTCGCGTCTCTGCCTTTCCCTTGCTGTTCTATTCAATTGCCTGCCACAGACACTGTCGCCTGACAGCTCCTCTTCCTTTTGTCTGTGCCTCAGCCAAACCCGCAGTTCCCTGTGCCTTCGCCGCACTCGAGCAGGAACTCTGACAAGAACAGCCTTTAAAAAAACAACTACCTCGCCGCTCGCGGCACCCACCGGCCGTCCGGCCTGTTTGTCGCTTGCGGCACCGACCGGTCGCCCAGCCCCCACGTCCTTTGTGACGTCCTCCTCGTCGCTTGCGGCGCCTACTGGTTTTCCAGTCCCTACACTGTTCTCGTCGTCCTTCTCGGCGCGCTCGGTGCCCACTCCATCTCTTTGTCGTCTCAGTCCAAACATCTCGCCCTTCGTCCGCAACGCGTCTCCGATCCTCTTTCTTGACATCTCGTCTCTGATTGGTCGATTTCTCCGATCCTCTTCTTTGACGTCTTGCCTCTGATTGGTCGATTTCTGCCGCGTCCATCTCACGTCCCACCACCGCCCTGATCGCATCCTGCACGGCCCAGCAACCACTGCTCAGCCTGCCGCGTCCATCTCATGTCCCACCACCGCCCTGATCGCATCCTGCACGGCCCAGCGACCACTGCTCAGCCTGCCGCGTCCATCTCACGTCCCACCACCGCCCTGATCGCACCCTGCACGGCTCAGCGACCACTGCTCGGCCTGCCGCGTCTCCAGTCCATCTCACATCCCACCACCGCCCTGATCGCATCCTGCACGGCCCAGCAACCACTGCTCAGCCTGCCGCGTCCATCTCATGTCCCACCTCCGTCCTGATCGCATCCTGCACGGCTCAGCGACCACTGCTCAGCCTGCCGCGTCCATCCCACATCCCACCACCGCCCTGATCGCATCCTGCACGGCTCAGCGACCACTGCTCAGCCTGCCGCGTCTCCAGTCCATCACACGTCCCACCACCGCCCTGATCCCATCCTGCACGGCCCAGCGACCACTGCTCAGTCTACTGCGTCTTCTTCACCGCCCACCCATGCTCAAGGCTTTAGAGGCCCGCCACGGATGATCCGGGGGATGACGAGGCTTAAAATTTTTCTCTCCTTCTACCGCCTTGGGTCCTCTTGGCCTCCTCGGCTAGGGGGGGTGTTAGATTATCGTCTGTTGGCTTTTCCAACTCTATGTCTCGCGTCTCTGCCTTTCCCTTGCTGTTCTATTCAATTGCCTGCCACAGACACTGTCGCCTGACAGCTCCTCTTCCTTTTGTCTGTGCCTCAGCCAAACCCGCAGTTCCCTGTGCCTTCGCCGCACTCGAGCAGGAACTCTGACAAAGACGCTCCGCCGTCTGCTGCACCCCACAACCGGCCGCACTCTGACATCGTGGTTACCATGTCGGACATCCTCGCCCATCCTGACGAGTACGCGGAGCTGGTCTATGTGGATGACCTGCCTGAGGACCGTGAGGCAGCTGCCGATGCGCGCCTTCGCGTCGCGGCTGCAAACGGCCTCACCCCGGACGAGCTGAAGGAGAAGTACCCCTACCTTCCAGTCTGCCCGGACGAGGAGACGCAGAAGGCATTCATCGACTACTACGAGGTCTGCTGCCCGCCGCAAGGCCGCGCGCACGACTCGGAGTTCGAGATCGCGATCCCTTTCATTAAGGATGCGCAGCTGCCGCCGCGTCGTGGCCTCAAGAAACTGAACCAGGATGCATCCGTAGCGCTCAAGAAGCAGCTGGACGAGTGGTACACCAAAGGTTACATCCGCCGCTCGTCATCGCCTTTGGGCGCCGGCACGCTCTTTGTCCGCAAGAAGGATGGTTCGCTGCGGTTGGTCATTGACTACCGCGGCTTGAACAACATCTCGGTGAAGTTCCACAGTGCGATCCCGGAGATTGAGACCCTCCGTGATAACTTGGCAAACAAACCCTTCCGCTCGATGCTTGACATTCGCGAGGGCTTCCTTAACATCCGTGTTAAGGCGGAGGACCAGTGGAAAACTGCGTTCTCCACCCAGTTTGGTCACTTTGAGTTCACGGTCATGCCTTTTGGGCTGACCAATGCTCCGGCTGTGTTTACACAAGCCATCCAGTCGACGCTCAATGAGCTGCTGGGCACGTGCGTCTCGGTGTACATGGATGACATCTACATCTACAGCGCGACGTACAAGGAGCATATCAAACACCTACGCACTGTTCTCAAGCTGCTACTGAAGGCTCAATTGTACATTAAGCCATCTAAGTGCATGATCCTGCAGCAGGACATTGAGTTCTGCGGTCACGTGCTCTCGCCCACTGGTTATTCCATTGCGCCAAAGCACTTGCAGGAGATGGCCGCAGCGCCACACATCTCAAACACAACCACTCTGGCAACTTGGCTGGGCAAGCTGGTATGGCTAAAGTCATTCATTGGTTGGCCGAACCCTGCAAAGGCGTACGCCACCATGTGCTTGCCACTATACAAGCTACTGGCCAAGAATGCCAAGTGGGAGTGGGGCCCTGCTCAAAAGCAGGCTGTGGAAGACCTGCGACAGGCAGTGCTGAAAGCGACCGAGCTGCGGTTCTTTGACCCGGCTCTGGAAACGCATGTCTACACTGATGCCAGCAACTACGTCATTGCCGGCTACCTGTCGCAGATCCACCCAGATGGCGAGAAGCTGGTGGCCTGCTGGTCACGTAAGCTTAGCCCAGCCGAGATGAACTATCCAACCCACGAGCGCGAGTTGCTCGCCATCGTGGAGTTCTTCTCGCGTTTCCGTCATCTGCTGTCCAGTGTGCGCTCTGTCACGCACACTGACCACAAGGCGCTGGTCTGGTTGGCCACGCAGCCCCACCTGTCGGATCGGCAGGCTCGATGGGTCCTGTCTCTGCAGGAGTTTGATACATCCATCGAGTACGTGCCTGGCGAGCTCAACGCGCTGGCCGATCTGCTGTCCCGCGATCCCTCAAAGGCCCCTCTCTGCACAAACTGTCGCTCGCCTGTCCCGATTCGTGCTGCCAATCTGTGCACTGACTCTGACTGGGTGAAAGACGTGCGTGCGGCGTTGCCGGCCGACCCATTCGCCTCCAGACTGCCTGGCTGGAAGGCCGACCCATCGTCTGCCACGCCGGCCGACCGCAAGGTCATAGTGCACATGGAGTGCTTGGATGGTGCGTGGTGGTACAAAGGCAACCGCTTGTATGTGCCGCAGTCTCTGCGCGCGGATCTGCTTGCCCACTACCACGACTCTCCCTTCGGTGCGCACCAGGGACGTCAGCGGACCACCAGCCGCTTGTCGAACCGGTACTTCTGGCCCAGAATGTCCGAGGACATTGCCGCCTACGTCGCCTCATGCGACGTGTGCCAGCGCCACCGCACGCCCAATCACCGGCCTGACGGCCTGCTGCATCCACTCGCGATCCCGGACGACTGCTTCTCGAGCGTCGCCATGGACGTCATGTTCCTGCCCGCGGGCGGACAAGACGATGCGTTTGATGCTGCTCTGGTTGTGGTCGATCGCCTGTCCGGTCTCTGCGACGCGTTCCCGTGCCGCCGCTCGTCGTCGGCCCAGGAGCTGGCCGAGCTCTTCCTGACTCGCTGGGTCTGCTCGGGCAAGGGCTTCCCGGTCGACATCGTCTCGGACCGCGACGCCCGCTGGCTGTCGGCCTTCTGGTCGAGCCTCTGCACTGCTGCCCAGATCAAGCAGAACCTCAGCACGGCTCGCCACCAGCAGACTGACGGCTTGGCCGAACGCAGCATCCGCACCATCAAGGATGCGCTTGCCAAGGCGGCCGATTACCACGGCTCTGACTGGCCGCTGCTGCTCGGTCCCACCTGCTTTGGCCTCAACTGCGCGCCGTCTGCGTCGTCTGGCTTTGCACCCTTCTTCCTGGCGTTTGGCCGCCACCCGCGGTCCTTCCCGTCCGAGCCAGCCCTGGCACCATCTGCCGCGGCCCGCGACCTGCTGCTGGACATGGCTGCTGCTCGCGACTCGGCCATTTTGAATCGGCGCAAAGCCCAGGCAGCCATGGCCGTTCAGGCAAACAAGCGTCGCCGCCGTCACCCTGCGTACAAGATCGGCGACATGGTGCTCCTCAACGCTGAGGGCATCTCCTGGCCGGCGGACTCGCACCGCCCGCCGCTCACGGCCGCCAAGTGGCTCGGCCCCTTTGCCATCACCAGCCTGGACTCTGGTGAATCTGGCCTCAACTACACGCTTGCGCTGCCTGCCTCGCTGCACCGCGTCCACAACGTGTTCCATGCCGACCGGATCTGCCCGTATGTCGACCCTCTGTCTGCGCCTACCGGCCGCAAGGACGTGCCCTCCCGGCCTGACCCCGAGTACCACGCCGACGACGGCACGTCAGACAACTACGAGGTCGAGCGGATCGTTGACTCGCGCACTTATCGCGGCAAGATCGAGTATCTGGTCAAGTGGGTTGGTTATCCAGCCGACGACAACACATGGGTCCCAGCTGCCGACATGCGCAAGGCCCAGGACCTCGTCAAGGCGTTCCATGCTCGGCCGACCAAGGCGCCTAAGGGCAAGGCGTCCAAACCGGCTCAGCCCACGCACGCGGCTCCTGCACCGGCTGCCCCTGCCCCCGCCGCGGCGCCTGCTCCCACGCAGCCCAAGGCATCCAAGCCCTCTCGCCGCAAGCGCACTGCGCCTGCTCCTGCACCAGTGGCCCTGCTCCGCAGCAGCCACGCCCGCGGCACCTGCTCTGGCTGACGAGCCGATCGCACCTGCTGCACCCGCATCTCCCTCTCTCTCTCCATCTTTCCCTCCTCTCCCTCCTCCCTCTTCTCCTCCTCCTTCTCTCTCTCTTCTCTTCCCCCTCTCAACCATCCCGCCCCACCTCGTCGCTCTGAGCGCACGGTTCCCCGTCCTGTGTCCTATGCGTCCATCGTTGCCCGCACTTCTTCCTCTCGTGTGTGCAACGCCCATGCATCCTCTTAGTTGCTGTTCATCCACTCTTCGTTCTTATGAGTGGCTGTCTATGCTGGGGGGAGTGTAACGGATGCCGCCGCAGTCCCGTGGTCACGTGACCTGCTGGCATTGATCTGGACGCGCCTCGCCCGGACTTGACTTGGCCCTGTTGTTGTAGTTGTATCCAGCCGTAAGCCTGTATACTCACTGCCCCTCTGCCACCAGGTCTGTGCCTGAGTCTCAATGAAGTTGTATCCAGCCGTAAGCCTGTATACTCACTGCCCCTCTGCCACCAGACGGCCAGCCGCTCTCGACGAGGACAGTTACACTTGCGATCCTGCGTGCCGGCGGTGTGCCGGCGTGCGTCGCTGGAAGCTGAGCGATGAGGGTTGATAGTCTGTGAGCTGCGATTCTTATCATGCGCCGAGTGCACAGGCAGTGGGGTTTGTAACTTGCCTCTCGAGATCTCTCTCTCAACAGACGCAAACCTCAGCAAAAGTCAGATCAGGCAGTGCGGTTGCAGACAGTTGGGGCAAGCAAAGAGCAAACACAAGTTTGCTTTCATTTTCCACCAAACAGCCAAACAATGCAATGGGCTGTGCATGGTCCACAATGCCGCCTCTTCCACCAGTACAGCCATGTTTGTTGTGGATCTCGTGGCATGGATCTGTCACGAGGCGTGTGTTCTCGTCCACGACCGTGCACGTGCCGCTGACTGGCTGGCTGGCTCGCATTGACTTTTGTTCAGGTTGACGCCTGGTTTGATTTCAATTTCATTCTTCTTGGCTGGAATGCCATGCCACTCTGAGCAGCGATGCTGTTGATGCAGATCGTCTCCACTTTGAGGCTGGCACGCAGCCCGTCTTGGAGGTGATTGCACTGCTTATTGTGCGTTGTGGGCGATCAGGCATGCTGCTTGCAGCACTCTGCACTATGCAAGTCAAGTTGGTAGATGCTGTCTTTGAACAAGAGAGTGATCTTGTTGCCTTGCAGTGCATCACACAGTCAGTATTGCTGCGATCTTGGAGGCATGAGATCATTCCAAGAGGCTTGCGAATGTCTTTGAGAGGCACCACCCATGCCACATGGCTGCCGAGGTTCCCTTTGAGAGAGGGACCATTGCCGCCATTCTCCAGTCGCTGTGGGTCAAAGCCCTTGATGATCGTGCTGATGTGAGACACTTGGCTGCATTGGATGCACTTCTGAGGGCCGTCTGCGATCTCAATGGATGACAGCAACTCGATTGTTGTTCACCAGTTGCATCCCTTGGATATCATTGTCATCACCATGGAAGCCTGTGGCATAGCCCAGAGGCATCCATGTTGGGAAAGAATCCATTGGGCCTGCTCTACTTGGTGGGGTACTCTGCGACTTCTGGTGACACAGTCATGGGAATGAAGTGTTGTCTTTCAAGGTCAGGCCGATCCAAGCAGCCATGGTTTGCCAGCAGCCTTCTGGCTGTAACGCACCAGATTGCCTGTGATGACCGCTAACCGTATTGGAACGTCCTGACACAAGGATCTCTTCTAGTATTGCAACAAGCCTCTCTCCGAGTAGCATCTTCTCAATGTCCCATTGCATCCATCGATCGCCCTGATATGCATCTGCATTGTGACTCAGTGCGATGCAGTTGGTGTTGCCTGACTGGCCGGATGGTCCGTGGACAGGTTGGCCGTTGGCGCACTGCCTGCATCGCCCCTCTGCTCTGGATCGTCCTTGTCAACAAACACAGTGCATGCAAGACTTGGATAGTCAGGACCATCGCCATCATCATCGTCGTTGTGGTTGTTAAATGAATGGAGAGTGCTTGGTCTGTCTGGCCACTCCAGTTGCTGCTCAGTGGATCGCATCCAAGATGCCATCGCACCAAGTGCAATGTGGCCAGACACGCCTGCCAGCACTCGCGTCCTCCTCACCAATCTCGTCTGGATCAGTGTCGTCGAGTGTGCTGCTCGTCGAGTGTGCTGCCACTGCCGAGTTTGGCGTCCAAGTCAGCATGCCAATCCAGCTGTCCAGCAAGCAGTTCCTGCAGCCAACTCCAAGGATCGATCCATTGAGCACGTCTCAGTGGCTGCTCATCGCTGCTGCTGCATCCCATGTCGCAGTCGGAAAGCACCAGGCAGCTTGGTCCTGCGATGCCAATGCTCTCGCTGTCCTCTTGAACAACGACCAGCTCGCCCTGCTCACGGCCGTCTTGCCAACGTCCCTTGCTGTTTGGAGCCATCAGACATGCACGCAGTCAGTGCCAAGACCACCAGACACGGCCGTCAGACTGCTGTGCCGTCGTCGTCGATGGGCAATGCACATGCCTGGACAGACAGCGAGTCAACGCACCCGCTTGCCTGTCTGCAGCCTGCCTTCTGTCCGCCCGCCTTGTTGGGCACGCCTCTCAGACGGCCACGACCATGCTGCTCTGCTGCATGGCCTGCTGCATGGCCTGCTGCATGCCACCTTGAGCAGTGCGTCTCGCCATCTCCCCTGAAGGACTCGTCCAGCAAGCGAGTGTTGTCCCATATCCGTGCCGTCGCCTGCGTCGTCGCCGTCGTCGTCGTTTGGCTCGTTGTTGCTTGTGTGCAGTTGGGCGGCAAGTGCAGCAGCGTCTGGATCTGGCATGGCGCGTTGTTGCTGTGCTCGCATCGCGCAGTGTCTGCACCGAGCAAGGGCTCTCTAGATCGACCAATCACAGCGATTCCACCAGGATGACCAATCACAGCGATTCCACCAGGAGTTGACCAATCAGGAATATTCCACCAGGGGTAATGGTATGAGAACCAGGCCCGACTTTACCTCTTATGGACGTTCAGTCGCGCCAGCCACAGCGCATGCTGCGACGAGTCTCGATGGCAGACACGGATGGCAGCCATGCCGTGTCTGTTGTTGTGCAGGAGCTGGTGGATCCATCGTACGGAAGCTATCTCTGGCCCAGCGCACTCATCCTGTCGGCCTTTATGTGTCTGTCTTGGCGGCAGTTGGTTGCAGACATGGCGCCAGCCGGTGGCCGCACGCTGCGCATTCTGGAGCTTGGTGCTGGCACTGCGCTTCCAGGCTTGCTCGCTGCCCGGCTCTGTGCCCAGCATGCACGCACGGCTGGACAGGCGGCACCTGAGCAGCTGGACATGCAGGCCGCCGAGTCGGTGTGCGAAGTGGTGCTCACCGACCATCCAGACTCTGCAGACGTGCTCGCGAGCATGGCTCGTGCTGCAGATCTCAACGGCATGTCCGGCATGGTGCGGGTCGAGCCGCTGGCATGGGGCGACTTTGGCGATGGCATGCACAAGGTGCTCCACCCTGCTGCAGCGACTCTGCAGTCTGCAGGCGGCTTTGATCTCATTCTCGGCGCAGATGTGATGTACGACCCAAAGGACTTTGACGATCTGCTGGCGACAGTCGCATTCATACTGGAGCGGTCGCCGCCGCATGCAGTGTTTCTCATGGCGTATCAGGAGCGCAGCTCGCGGCGGTCGGTCCAGTGGCTGCTCGACAAGTGGGGGCTTGCTGCCGAGCAGGTGCACACGCCAGCGCTGTTTGACATGCTGGACTGGATCGAGGCGTCCGTCACGCTGGAGCGATGCCTGCTCCCAGACGCGGGCGGACGGCCAGGTGCTCGTGGTCTGCCGAGTGGCAGATCCAGCTATGCGGCCGAGGGCATCCAGCCTGCATCTCTTCCAGGCATCACCAGTGTCTCGTTGTGGGCGATGCGCCTCGGCCCGATCGCAGCCTGACTGCAGCCTGACTGCAGCCTGACTGCAGCCTGGCACCATCATGCTGGCAATGAATCCGTGCCGCCACTTCCCCCCGTTTGCCGCTGCCATGACAACTGGCCGCGTCCTTTGCCTCGCGGGCCGTGGATCACTTCGAGCTCGCCCAGGACACGCAACGCTCTCTGTGTCTGCATCCGCATCACACGCACCCCTTGCTGCGTCGGGCACGGCATCCCTGCACACCGGCCCCTTCTCGGCCGCCTCTCTTGCCCGCATCCATAGAAGCAACGGCAGCAGCACCAGCACCAGCATCTGTTGCCACCATCGCGACGGCAAACACTTGCTCTCCACAGCTGGCATAAGCAACTACAATAGCAGCAGCAGCAGCAGCAGTGGGTATCCAGCAGGCAACGAGACCAAGCCGCTCAAGCCGCCCAGTGCCGTTGTCGCAGAGTACTGGGACGACGTCATGAAATACTCCCACCAGCCAGGTGCTGTTGCTGCCGTTGTTGCTGCCGCTGTGCACACCTGATCCCATCGAGCCTGATCTCGTCATGCTGACTGACCGTCCTGCGCTGGCCAAACTGGCGTGCTGCTGCTGCTGCATCTGCTGCTGCATCTGCATCTGCATGGCCATGGGATGCCAAATGCAGACGACTATACGCTTGGCCACGCATCCGACGGGCACGCCGCGGGTGACGCTGCTGCCAAGATCCAGCCCGACGAGACCGCTGTGCGGCAGCTTCTGATGGGCGTCATCAAAGCCAAGCGCGAACAGGGCGACATCTGGCCGTGTCTGCTGACCCGCCAATGCTGCGAGTTTTACGAAGGCCTTGATATGGTGCGCGGCCATGCACGCCACTGCCGCTATCATGTTGAGCGAGCTCGACTGGCTGACGCATGGCAGACAGGCTGGCAGAACCAAGTTCCTCTGCGTGCTCGGCAGAGACTTTGACATTGATCTGCAGGACACTGCGTCTGCCGTGACGCAGTTTGAAGAGTCCATGGTGCGCTGAGATGGCCAATGCGCTCTCCCATACGTATGTGCTGGGTCGACGGCGGCATATCCAGCTAACGATCCGGAATGCACCAACAGAGCAAGAGCGACCGGTCTGTTATCCGATCGTCGCAGCGTCTGCGTCTGGTTCTCACTCCGGCGTACCTCACGTTCTTCAGTCGCATCAACCAACTGCCAGGCGGCATGGCGTTCCTTGTCCACCTCCGCGAAGACATTCTTGTACGAGTTGGGCGTGCAACCAACGTGCCTTGCACACACAGACTGCGACTGACTCTTTGGCCGCATCCTGCAGAAAATACTCGCGACCAATGGCAATGACCTGCACCTTCGCGCACTCAATGACGCTCTAAAGGCGAAGCTGCAAGAGTGGTTCAGCATGGGATTCCTGGATCTGGAGCGCATCACATGGCACTCGCCCGCCAACATCCTTGAAAAGGTTTGCCACCGAGTCCATGCTTGTCTTGCCGTCATACGAGTCTTGTTACCGGCAACGTGCTGAGCTTCTGAACGGTAGATTGTGCGCTACGAGGCCGTGCACGAGATTCCATCCTGGCAGGCACTCAAGCAACGTCTTGGACCCGGCCGGCTGTGCTACTCGTTCTTCCATCGCAGCATGCCGCAGGACCCGCTCACGTTTGTCCAAGTCGCGCTCGTCCAGGACATTTCCGACCAGGTTCAAGCCATTCTGCACGACAAGTCGCCCGATGTCAAGGATCCCAAAGCTGCCATTTTCTACTCGATCACATCTTCACAGCGCGGCAAGTGGGCTGGATTGGCATTCCGCGTTGCCCATCCACGGATGCAGGGCGAATGCGGCCAGTGCTGACTATTGCCCTGCGTGTTTAGGGTTGAGTGGCGTTGATCTCGGCAACTTTTTGATCAAGCGCGTGGTCAAGGAGATTCAGCTCAACTTCCCATCCATCACAACGTTTTGCACACTGTCGCCGATTCCTGGGTTCCGCGCATGGCTGGCCACTGCCATTGCCAACGAGATTCAGCACCCGCCGCCAGATGCATCGGGCAGCCTGCTTCTGCCGCAAGAGGCTGATGCATTGCGCGCTTTTGCACCGTCGCAAGCACCTATACAGACGCTGAGCGTGAGTGCATTGTCTCGACTGCGCGCCATGCTGAAGCAGCCCGCCAGTCTGCTCACCCAACCGTGTCTGCAGACTGTTTCTGGCGACGCCGCATGGCTAGAGTCTGCCGACCAGTCGCGTGTCTTTCAGCCCATCATTGAGCGGCTGTGCTCTCGCTACCTGACAATGGAGAAGAAGCGAGCACTTGCCCTTGACCCCGTTGCCAACTTCCACATTCGCAACGGTGCATCCATCTACCGCCTCAACTGGGCGGGCGACACATCCGGTCAGTGCTTCGGCCTCTAGCCTGTATCTGGTCCTCTTGGATGCGCAATTGGTGGACTTACAATGCGGCATGCATGGTCCGGCTTGGCGCAACAGACAAGGGCATCCGGCAATCGTTTGGCATGATGGTCAACTACATCTACGATCTGCCAGAGATCGAAGCCAATAACCAAAAGTACCTGCTGGACGGACAGATCACTTTCTGGGATCCAGTCCATCCGTCGCTCGAATGGGCCCAGACACAGACGGCCATCACGCCTCCAACACCACCTCATGATTTCAGCAGCAAGCTGTAAGCGCTGCCTCAACGCATGGCACCCCTTGTGGGCCTGTCCATGCCTATTGTGTCCGTCTCCAACCAACAACATAAACGTCATACGAGATCTCGTGTTCATATGTGCTCGTGTGCTCTCATTTGTTTCCCTGATGCCGGAAACGTCGCCCGATGATCCTCGACCTGCCAGATGAGCTGCTGCTGCAGACACTCTTGTACATCCAGCCGAATGTGCCGTCGCAGATTGACGAGCTGTGGACACAGCAGACGGCAGACCCTCTGCGGCTAAGGCATGTCTGGCCGGCCGCACCTGCGCCATCCCGTTCAGCGTCGTCGTCGTCATTGCCGTCGGCAGCAGCGGCCTCGACTGATGCACAACAACAACAACAACAGCAACAACAGCAGAAGCAGCGAATGCACACAGACAGTGCAGCAGGGCCAGAGTCTGCATTCTGCCGCACAACAGGATTCCACACGGCCGTTGGGCATGTCGTTGGCAGGCGCACACCTGGCCTGCTGGTCTTTGGCCAAGTCAATCGCCGGTTCCGTCGAGTGTCGCACATGCACCCCTTCTGGAGCGACCTTGCATGGCACCGGCTGCTTCCACGGCAGCCTGGCGGTCCGGGACAGACATCGCCCAAGCAGATCTCGGCGTTCTTCACGGCCATTGCAGGCGAGCCCGCGCGGCTGTTCCGCATCCGTCGCATCATTCTCGACCTGTCGCTGTGGCACCATTCCGTGGATGCGCTCGTGCTGACGGGCATCTTCAAGGCGCTGCCTCGCCCGGACCGCGTTGACACGATCGTGCTGTCGATGCGCTGGGATACGTGCGGCGACCTCAAGCTGATGCGCACGATCGCCAACAAGTTTGGCCACTGCCGGCGGCTGTTTATCCAGGGCGGCCAGTCGGGCGTCGGCGGCGTGCTGTTTGGGCTCGACAACCGCTCGCTGCGCTTCTTCACGCGGTCCATGTCCAGCCTGACGCACCTGTTTCTGGACGGCTTTGGCGGCGGCAGCTTCTCGTGGACAGCCCTCAACGATCTCATCAAGAACAATGCGGGCATCACGGCGCTGTCGATTGGACATGTGCGCAACGGCGTGCGCCTTGACATGATTGCGCGCATGCTGCCACACCTCCGGTCGCTGTCGATCCAGTTTCTGGTGTTTGAGCCAAGCCTCGGATCGTTTTTCCAGCCAGACAGCGACCTGGATGCCGCGCGCATGTACTACGAGTACCTCAACAGGTCGCGGCGACAGTGCATGCCACAGCTGTATGGCGATCTGTCCGGGTTTGAAAACCTGGAGCATCTGGCCTTTCACGACTTTGGCGGGTCCAGAGAGATGTCTGCGCCGGTCATCCGGCGGCTGCTCGACTCGCTGCCGCCGGGCAAGATGGTGCAGCCGCCGGGCCTCGAGCCATCGCCGCCGCCTCCAGGCTCGATCCCCGGATCGGCTGCGTCGTCTGGGTCGTCGTCGCCAATGTCGTCGTCGCTGCCCTCGTCTGACGTGGGATCGGCCGGCAGCTCGAGCGTGTGGCTCTCTGCCCAACAATAAAGGCCACAGTCGCACGCCGGTTTTCAAGTGATCATGCCGCCAGTAGTATCTGCCACGTGCGCGTGTCGCACAATAGTGGGGTTCGGTCTGGATGATCTAGAGTTTTATATTTCGATGAGTTTTACTTTACGATTGAAGAGTTTTGACATTGAGCGTTGCTGTTGTGCCTGTGTCCTCGATGAGCTCCATCAGACAGCGTGTGCCAAAACCCTTTGGCCGTCATCTCAGCGCCAGATTCTCGTGGGCTCCCGCATTGTACACGAGGGGTGGGCAATAGGGCGAGGGAATACCGGCAAACCGCCGGCAAATGGCCCGACATTCAAACAATTGCCAAGCGTTTTGGAGTTAAATTCGACCCAAGAGGCGACGAATGCAAGCCCGCACATCACACGATGCAAGGTTCGAGTCAGCAACGAGCATGCGACGACAGGCGGGCGAGGCACATCCAACCAGAGGCTTACCTTGCACCATTGTTTGAATAATGATGTGATAAGTGACCCGTTAGGTCGATCGGGAGGTGCCCTGATTCAAAGTGTTGGTGGTGGTGCTGGAAGTCAGAGCATGTGGAGTGGCACTTGACTTGCTGGCACGCTGTCTGCGTGTTGGACGCTGCTGGTCGACAGGCGGATCCGGTGTTGGAGGCTGCTGGTCAACAGGCGGATCTGGTTCTCGACGTCGCTTGATGGCACGTCTTGGGGGCTGCTGGTCAACAGGCGGATCTGGTTCTCGACGTCGCTTGATGGCGTGTCTAGAACGCTGCTGGACGACAGGCGGATCTGGTGCTGGAGGCTGCTGGACGACAGGCGGATCGACTGGCGTGTGCGTCAAGTAGAGCGGCCGTTGTCCAAAGAGCAGATGCTCCAGTGCAACCATCCCGATGTTGGTGGCTCCAAGCACGTCGCGGTGGTAGACGGTCTCGCAGTCTGTGCACTCGTAGCGTCGCAGGTTGGTGCGGTTCTCGTATGGGATCCTCTGCTTGCACTGCAGGCACATCTGGCTGGTCAGGTTCTCGTTACAGCGGTAGATCTGTGTGTGTGAGTGCATGATCGTGTGTCAGTTGGTGCACAGATGGATGGATGGATGGACAGCGTGACATCAGACGCACATAGGCATATCCAGACGACCGCAGATGCCTGATGAGAAACTTCTCAAACACAGCGTGCCGGCCACCTTGGCCTGTAAAGTCGATGCCAAATGCCCATACAACAGGAATGTCCTTCTCAGGGTTGCTGACAGGGAGGCCTTGAGATGCACGAGATGCGCGCTTGCCAGTGGTCGATCCTGCCAGCTTCATGATGCCCTCAAGAGCGTTTCCGCGATCAGACATGCTGTTGCTGCGCTTGGTGAACCGCTTGGCCTTGACCTTCTGTGGAATGCCATGCCATGCCATGCCGTTCAGTGTGATCAGCAGGCGATCAAGCAGCTTGGCGGTCGTGTCAATGGGCATCCAGAATCAGAGAAAACGTACCCGTGCATTCAGGAATGGTGTGCAGTACGCATGGCAGCGCAGATCCCAAAAGGCTCTCTCGCCTGCTAAGACGTTTGGATCAGCATGCTTTGCTGTCTTGAATGCAATGGCCTTGTGGACGTCCGCAGCCTTGAGCCTGGCACAAGAGGCAGGCACTGTGAGTTGATCTGGTCAAGAGTGCGCGTGGCAGAGTCATTGCATGCATACCACCGCTGAAGGTCACGCTCAGCATGAAATACGCCAGAGGCGAGCACGTAGTTGGCCTCGAGCGTGTATGTCTCCTCCTTGACATTGACCAGCATGCTGGACGCGCCAAACAGGTACCGCTCGCCCCAATCAAAGCTGACAACGCGAACAGTCTGGTAGCCCTTGTCGGCGAGCAGCTTGTTGGCATCAGCAACATCGGGCAGTCGCTGCGAGGCGTAAAAGTTGCGCTTGCCCTGTCATGCCATGGCATGAGTGAGGAATGTGCAATGCATGTGCACCAAAGCGCGAGTTTAGCATGCAAGTGGCTTACAGGATTGGGTGCTTTTGGCTTGGTGGCTGACGGGTCGGCTGGATTGGCGGCTGTGGATGGCATGTCAGTCGGTGTGGACAACAAGTGCCCGTCTGGATTGGTACAGCAACTCACATTCGCCATCCAAGCCATCATCCAAGTCATCATCCAAGTCATCATCCAAGTCATCATCCAAGTCATCGTCAGAATCAGATTCATCAGCATCCTCAATGTGACTGAACTGCTCGTCTGAAGTCGCCGCGTTGGGACCTGCAGAGCAAGGCAGTGGTCAGAATCAATGCGTGCACCACAGCATCCAAGCACGCCACATACTGCGAGGTGACTTTGGACGGTTTGTGCGAAACTCCAGAACAGTTTGAAAGACACTCTTCCCGTCGGTCTTGATGCTGCCAAATCTGACCGACTTGGTTGGTAGCACTTGAGGAAAAGCAACCTCGGCCTTGATCATGTCCACCAACTGCTCGTCATCCAGATCGAAAGTCATGGGGTCATTCTTTGCGATGGCTGTGGCCTTGTCAATGGGTGCGGCGAGGGCCGTCTCTGCCGCGGTGTTGGCCGCGTCAATCTGCAACTTGGCCTGTGCTGGCGTTTGATAGCGCCGTGTATCGGAGGCGAGTCCAGGGAGGAGGAGATCCATGACGCACAGCTCGTCACTTGAACTGAATGCCTTCTGGATCTTGTCATTGGGCAACGCAAGCTCCGAGTCTTTCCAGCCAGGCTCTTTGAGAAGAGTGGATTGTTAGCATCAAATCATAAAAAGATGGCATAGACAGGCAGTGTGACTGACTTATGGCAGCAAGAAGCTCCGATCTCAATGCTCGCAAGACAGGATCTTGCTCCTCGCTGATGCGATCCCTTTTCAGCCCCATAACCGCCCAGAAGAGGACGGTCTCGGTGATAAGAACAAAGGGATCACGACTTGCCGCTTGAGGACAGAGCTTGATGGTCTCTCTTCCAGCGAGATCGCGCAGCTGCTTGAAGCGTCCAACAGTCGACAGTGACATGTTGCGTATGATGGCCACAAGCTTGTGCAATGCTGGCGGGGTCACGACAGCGCTCTTGTTCCCTGCGGCGTCCTTGGCGGCCGGCTTCTTGCCGCGTGCCTTTTTGGTCGCGCCGCTCTTGTCAGTGGCCGACGATGAGCTTGACGCGGTGTGCTCATGGCTTGTTGCAGGAGGGGTGGTGTCAAGACCGGCCGACGATGGGTTTGGCGCTGCACTCTTGCACCTTGCTCTCTTGGGTTTCGTCGGGCTTGACGCGGCGTCCTCAGTGCTTGACGCCACACTCGTTTGTCTCCCTCTCTTGGCCGCCGATGGTCTTGGCGCGGTGTCCTTGGCAGCAGCAGCCTTGGCGGCA
>JAHLKH010000150.1:0-68706 GCA_025526915.1 Entophlyctis helioformis | reverse complement strand
TTTCCCATCGGTGCTGACATCGGCCAGCGTATCATACCATGACCGTAGTGTCAGCAGCCAGCATGGAGGGCCAGTGGGCGATGTGCATCTGCGAGCATGCCACTGCACATACCTAGATTGCTCAGTGACCGGCAAGGTCGATTGGGAGAATCGCCGATCGAATCAATCGACGTTGGAAATCATTGCGTGGCAGTCGGGTCACGTCAGTAGCACGTGACTGGATGGCTTCATGCAGAGCCGCGATGCGTGCAAGGTGTGTCTGCGTGGCTTGGTGCTTGCTGTCGTGCATCTCGTGCATCTCAGAGCCACTCTGTCGATCAGTCAGAGGGCGACATTCCCGTTAATGTCTTGGCACTCGGCATCGACTTTACAAGCCAAGGTGGCTGGCAGACTGTGACTGAGGACTCTCTCATCAGGCATCTGCAGTCGTCTGGAGATGCCCATGTGCGTCTAGATATGCCATCCATCCATCCATCCATCCATCCATCCATCCATCCATCCATCCATCCATCCATCCATCCATCCACCAACTGACACGATCATGCACACACAGATCTACCGCTGTGGTGTCTGCTCGTTGGACACTGGGTTGCTCTCCTTGACACACAAGCCAGACAGCGGTGATCCTGCCATGCTGGCAGCTGACTCGAGCCAGCGATCGTGTGATACACGGGCTTGCATCCGTCGCCTCTTGCAACGAACTTAATTCCAAAATCCTTGGTAATTGTATCTTTACCGGGCCCAATATAGACAACGGCGATGCGCCTGAACGTTGCAGTCCATGTCGGACTGCGTGCCCGGCCGTTTGAGCAGGAAGGGAGCGAGACAGAGGGAGAAGACAGCCAGAGCCTGTCCAAGACGCATGTGCTGGTCGTCGTTCCGCCTCGCTGCAAGGTCGCTGCCCTGCCCGACCTTGTCCGCCGCCATTGGCACGAAGTCCGTCTCCAATGCAAGCAAGCCGTCCACGAGTATGAAGGCTTGGACACACCCTTGGCCCAGTCCGGCTGCAAACTGACTCCATCTGCACAGACTTGACGACGGCATGGTCTTTCGCAACAGCGCCGGCAGTCTGGTCCCTCTCTCGATTTCCGTCTCGGATGCCTTTGACAATGGCGAGCGAGTGTCCGCCTATGCACAGCCCAAACAGGAGAATGGTGCCGACGGTGATCCCTCCAAGCGCAAGCGGCCTGCTGTTGTCCAAGAGATGTCCTCCAAGAAGCGGCGCGAAGTGCACGGCAAGACGGCGGCTATCACAAGCAAAGCGGTCGACTCGGGCAGCACCCATGTTGGCGACAACAACAGCCATCGCGTTCAAGACAGCGTCAACATCAGCCCCAAGGCTGGCGAGATCAGCACCAACAGCAATGACGGCGATGTTGAGATGGATGGCTCGGTTGAAACAAGTGTCCATGCGGTCTCTGCGGATGTCGTGAGCAGCATGGCAGCCACACCAACGCTGTCAGCCAACTTGTCGGGTATCCCAACGTCGTTGCGGCCAATGACTCGAGCTGCACCAGGGATGGATCAGCAGGTGGTGTCAGACTCGGAGGTCTCGGAGGTCTCTGAGGTCTCTGACGAGTCCGAGGAGAAGCATCGCGGCCTGATTGGCGGCGTGCACGATGCGCTGGTGGCAGACTCGCGTTCGCCACTCCTCGAATCCCGGCATCTGGATATCAGCAACAGCAGTCGCGGCAGCGCCAATGACGACTCGGCCGACGATGACCGTGATACGGCAGACAATCCCTCTGGAGATGTCACAGGCTCCCAACCCGTGCTGCACCCGGCACATGTTTTGGATGCAGACGCAGATGCAGACGCAGATGCTGTTGTTGGCGAGAACGACGACCGAGGTTCGGCAGCATCCCAGTCTGATGGAGATGATCAGCCAGACTCGGCCAAGGACACGTCAGACGATTCGGAGAGCCAAGTCGCGGATCACCAGCTTGAAAGCGCGATTGCGAACCAAGCTGCACCACAGGCCAGCATTCCCATTGACGAGCAGTATGTGCAACAGCCAGAGTCGGATCAGGCGGCCACCAGCAAGCCAGAGGCTGCTGGGGAGGACGAGAGCGACGAAAGCGATGTGGACACCCACGATGCCCAAGCTGATGTGGTTGACGACGACAGCAATCCTTCGGACAACGAGTCGGATGCTGACGAGGCGGCAGCAGTGGACTCTGCTCCGGCTGAAGACGTCCATGCACAGCTCGTCGACTCTCCTCCTCTGTACTCGGTCCCCTTGTTTTCGCAAAATCTCGCCTCGCAAGAAACCCAGTCTCCACCGCTCGGTGGTGTCTTGTCATCGCGTTTGCATGCCATGCTCAACAACGCGAGTTTCTCAGCAGTCAAGCAAGCCCCACTGCACCCCCAACCACCAATGACGCGGAACCGGTCCTTTGCTTCCCTTAGTGAGATTGCATCTTCTTTCCGTGAACCTCCAAAGCAGCAAAGAGGTGCCGCCCATGCCAGCCAATCGAGCAAGAACTTCCGCCATGGCCCGTCGCAGATCGCGTCTGAAACCCCCAGTGCTGCCTGGCTGGAGAATGGGTCTGGATCAGAGTCCAGCAGTTCCGGCTCAGAATTCGGCTCCGACTCTGGCTCGGCATCGGAATCTGACTCGGACTCCAACTCCAACTCCAGCTCTGATAATGCGGATGGCGTTGCAGCGGGAGGCAAGGTCCGTTTGGCAGGCAAGAAGAAGAAGCATCGTCGAAAGTCGCTTCTTATGCAGCTTGCGAAAGATGGTATGTGTGTGTGTGTGCCCGTGTGTGTCCTTGCATGTCTGGCATTTTTGCTAATGCTGTTCCTTGCGTGCACCATCCAGTCGCGCCATCAAGTAACTTCAAGGCCAGCCACAGTTCGACTGCACCCACGGGCGGTGCCGGCAAGGCCGATACTCTGAAACCTGCAGCGTCTCAACAGCTGCGCTTGACTCGATCGGCCGCTCGTTCGCGGCTCTCTCAGCCAATGTAATGGCGGGCTTTGGGCAGGCAATCCGTTGATAAAGCCTGTTATTCACACCCAGCAGGGCATTCATCCAGCTGCTCGTACCATTCTGATCGATGGGCAAAGCATGATGCATCCGCATGTGTAGTAACGGCCATAATGGTCCCTCAAGACCCGCATGAAAATGCATGTACAGCAAAGCACCGACCTTTCATGCACTGAGCGTGGCCACCATGGCCGCAGGTTTGACTCCAAGTGATCAGACCCTTGACTGGCTGGTGGCTGTGTGTTGTCACAGAAACACGGCCTTAGCCGTCTCGCACATGGCTGCAGATTGGAGAATGTAACGAGGCTTACCAGATGACACAGCCATCCAGCGCACGGCGACATTTCTCACAAAACCAGCCGGGAGAAGCGTGGCTTTGTGTCAGTGGCTTCAGACATCGAGGGCACGTAGTGTGCACTGTCGTTGAGTCCTGTTGACAAACACTCTCTGACGGTTAAGGGCCGTATTGGTGTACACGAAGCTTGGGATGTACTTGCCTGGTATTGCGAGCGGGACAGTGGCCATTGGGCAGGCAGTTATAATGTCAACGGCAGCATTCCATAGCCGATATCTGCGCAGCAAATCTGTTTGTATAGAATAGGAAGCGACGGCCATAAACCAGCGGTCAGAGAATCTCCAGCCCTCCCCACTTGCTTTACATCAACAAGCAACCGGCTCACCAATGTACGACCAAAAACCATTCCTCTTGAATGATCACGTCTGCTGGAAGCAGATCTCGCAACACCAGCACAATTGTTACGCACATTTGCACATTTCCGAGATTGGCGTAGTAGCCGAGTGGTCTCTGTAACAAGACGGTCAGGACGCCAAGACGGATACAAGGCACTTCCGCTTGGCGGGAAATGGCTTGGTGTGGTTTCCGACAGGACGTGCAGAGGTCGAATGGATGCAAACGCGTTGTGGCCCGCACCGGTATCGTGACTTGCTGGCTTGTGGTGGCTCGGATGTCCTGGCTCGGTGCATGGCTTGGCCGCCGAGACCCAGAAATGTTGATGAATGAGTCCCGCTGAAACCGGAGCTGGCTCGGCTGATATGTGCTAATGTCGCCATGCGACCGCCGAAGGTCATGGGCTGTCTCAGCGACTCTTTGGACGACAGTGTTGAAACGCGTCGCGGTAAATGCGCGGAGAAGAAGACGCATCCGAATCGTCCGAGTCTGTATCGGAGTCGCTACTATGAAATCCAGAGTGCGGCGACCTCACATATCTGCAAACGACGTGGTCGTTGATGCAGGTGTTGCATCGTGTTGTCGGCGTGTGTTGCCATGCATGGCAGTCGACGGGCTGGCATCTGGCAGGTGCTTTGCAGGCGTCAAATGATCGGCATGTACGCTCATGTGCCGATTGCCGTCGACAGAATTCAGGGTGTGGTGTACGTTGGGAAACGCTGTGGCCGTCGCCGTCTCTGCTTTATCCGCGGCCAGCAAGTCTTGTCCAGCATAAGCGGCAGTCGCTTGGTTCGGCGTGCAACTGGTCGTGGCTTGTACCGGCAGCGCACTTGCAGCTGGCAAACACGTCTCAAAGAGTCAGTCAACGGCTAGCACACAGGCCCAGAGATACCGACAAGTGCGCTGCGTACCGTTATCTTGCTCGGGAAGCCTGCGAGACGTAGGAGTCAACTGGCTTGACAGTTCTTGAAGCATCTTCCATGTCTGTGCAGTGCGATAAAGGCCGTGCAGAGCTGCTGCCTATACCGGCAATATTAGCATGAAGTTGCCTGTAAGTCTGCAGTAAAGGGTTGCACACAGACGATTGCTGTTGGTAGTGCTGCAACACATCCACGTACATGAGAGTTTTGCTGGCAAGCATCCCAAACGGCAGTGTGGTCAATAGAGTACATCCCGGCAAGGTGCACAAATGCCGTTGCCATGTCGTATGCGGCACTAGCACAAGCAAGTCCAGCCACTTGAACGGGCATTTGCGACGCGGCTGCTTGGCTCTTGCTCTCCATGTCTCCTGCGACAAGCCCTGCTCCAGGCGACGGTTGAACGCCTGCTGCCAGATTGATGGCTGATCCAATGCCAATACTAACGCCTGGCATTCCAAGCAATGTCGAGCCTGGATATGCAGCGTTGGCTACTGCCGAAATGCCGCCTGTGAATGCTCCGATGGCCATGGCAGTAGCGGATGCAGTGGCTGCTGCTGCTGTGCCTATTGCATTGGTTGCCAAAGGAGCCTGGCCAGACGGTGCTGTTGCTGCGCCAGACGGCGTGGCTTGCGTTGCCTTTGCAAGAAATGCAGCGCCACTGCCACCACCAGAGTTGGATCCAGGCCCAGTACTCGATTGTGCCGATGGTCCAGTAGACGGCGGGCCGGCAGAGGTAGGGAATCCTCCAGACGCGTTTGTCACGGTGCCGCCCATTGCTGGGTTGTGACGGCGGCTCGGTGGGGGCTGTGCATATTGGGCCGGCAACGGGAGGCCGGCTAACTGTAGGCCAGGTGGGCTCGTGTTGGATGGCAGCATATGGCCATTCATGGCGGGGATACTGTGGCGTGTACCGGTTGCGAATACAAGTTGTCCTGACGTACTCCAGGCCTGGGCAGACATGGACAACAGCTTTGAAGGCCGATATGCAACAGAATCGACATGCTGCACACAAAACTGGCGATCCTTTGAGCATGTCCAAAGGATGGATGGATCTCGCCAATACAAGCCTGGTGGTGGATGCAGCAGGGCAAAGCCCCGAGAACGGTCAATCAGTTGAGTGTGAAGGACTCGCAATCAAACGACTGACCTGTTGCGATATTAGTGTGCTCTTCCAACGAGAATTGCGGGACAAACGGCCGTGAGACATCCCAAATGTGGACACGAAAGTCCGTCGACATTGCACATGAAGCGATTTGCAGATCGAACCCGGGCCGCCAGCCGAGACGCGACACAGGCGCAATGGTCTGCACAGTATGGAGCGGCTTGCGACTCTCCGACTTGGTGTCCCACACCTTGATGGCACGGTCACGGCCGCCGCTGGCCAGAAGACGCCCATTGGCATGCCAGTCGATTGAAAGCAGCAGACTGTTGTGTGCGCTCCACTTGCGCTCAAACTGACTCGGATTTCGAATGTCCCACTTTTGGATGCTGCCACTCTCAAACGCGGCTGCAAACTCATCGACTGAGATGGGGTTGAACTGAACGTCACGAACGCTCTCGGCGCGGCCCTCAAAGGTCAGCGCCGATGCACCTTTTGCTCTCAGATCCTGGGCATTAGTGCAAAATCGGACACAACAGAGTGAGTAATCGGCAACGCATGCTTTGGCGCACAGCATGGAGGGCATGGATGGCATGGATGGCATGGATGGCATGGATGGCATACCCAGAGTTTTACAGATCCGTCTTGTGATGCAGACAGCAGAATAGGCCTGGATGGATGGAAACACACGCGGTTGACCGCTCTTGAATGCTCGACCAAAACACAGTCTACACGGAACAAACCGGCGAGTGATCAGCAGTCCCATTGAATGCAGTCGGAGGAGCAACAAGAGGCCAATGCTATGCACGTCTCGTCGTGACGGCAAAGAAAGGACAAACAGCCAGCAAGCAGTACTGACCCAGCTTGTCTTCCGATGCTCGTTCAAGATCCCACAAAACCACGGCGCCATTGGTAGCGGTTGCAATCACACTCTTTGCGTCTATGGTTGTAAGCAACCTCGATGTTGTCAGCCTCGCACTGCGCAACCTGTCAACCATGCAGACACCAGTCTCGGGCAGCAGCAAGACTTACATGAGCCAGCCCATCTTACGTCGTTGCTGCTGTAGTTTTGGTTCAGCTTGACACCAACGCGAAGGTTGTGGACCTCGCTGATCTCGTCTTGGCCGACACGCAAGATCATGAGCACCTCCCTGCCGGCCACAACGGCATGTTCGGCATCTGGCGAGGCTGATATGGCACTCGTTGCGCCGTGCAAGGCTGCGGTCATGAGACGTTGGCGACGCTGTTGGTGCCGATGCGACTGAAATGGATGCTGCTGGTATTGCAGCTGCCCATTCTGGCCAGTCAGCTGGTTGGCTGAAGGGCGCATGAGGGATGCCAATCCAGATGTTGCTGGCAACGGGACGGCAGAGAGCGCGCTCGTCTGTCCTGGTCCTGGTCCTTGTGTCTTGGTTTGGCTGAAGGATTGCCCAGCATGCACACTGCCCTGGGTGGTGTTTGTGCTGCTGGTGCTGCTGGTGCTGGCCAGGCCAGATGCCGGCAATGACATTTGCAGGACGCTGGCGTATGACGGAAGGATGGGAGTCTGTGCGGTGCTGGTGGCCCTGCTGCCAGACATTCCTGCAGATGCCGACGACCCTGACGTTGAACGGTCCATCACAACGCGGCCAACTTCCACCATGTTCGTCAAACTGATGTTCTTCGCAAGCGGACGAGAGCTCGCTGGCTGTTCCGAGGACACTCTCGACTTTGCTGGTGTGGAGCAAGTGTCTGTGCCCGAGCTGTTGGCGGCACTCGAACTGAAGCATCCGGCCTTGGCTCGCATTCTCGGATCCAGCATGTTGGCCGTCAACATGGAGTATGTGGATGCACGGGGCGTCTCGGACAATGGCCAGCAAGTGATGGTCCGGCAGGAGGACGAAGTGGCTGTTATCCCGCCTGTCAGCGGCGGATGAGCTTGGATGGTGATGTTGGTCCGTGGCGGATAATGAAGACCAACGCATGGCTTGGCCAGCATCTCACACGATAGTAGCTTCGAGTCAGCGGCCAGCATGGCAGGATCGCCGCCGTCTGGCTTGTGTGTCAAGGAGAGCAACCAGTGTCCAACGAGCAGACACCACAGCGGTAGATCTGTGTGTGCATGATCGTGTCAGTTGGTGGATGGATGGATGGGGATGGATGGTGGATGGATGGATGGTGGATGGTGGATGGATGGATGGATGGATGGATGGATGGATGGATGGCATATCTAGACGCACATGGGCATCTCCAGACGACTGCAGATGCCTGATGAGAGAGTCCTCAGTCACAGTCTGCCAGCCACCTTGGCTTGTAAAGTCGATGCCGAGTGCCAAGACATTAACGGGAATGTCGCCCTCTGACTGATCGACAGAGTGGCTCTGAGATGCACGAGATGCGCGACAGCAAGCACCAAGCCACGCAGACACACCTTGCACGCATCGCGGCTCTGCATGAAGCCATCCAGTCACGTGCTACTGACGTGACCCGACTGCCACGCAATGATTTCCAACGTCGATTGATTCGATCGGCGATTCTCCCAATCGACCTTGCCGGTCACTGAGCAATCTAGGTATGTGCAGTGGCATGCTCGCAGATGCACATCGCCCACTGGCCCTCCATGCTGGCTGCTGACACTACGGTCATGGTATGATACGCTGGCCATACCAACTCAAAGTCATGAAGTGGGTCAGCAACCTCCCAGATGACGAGCATGTGCCGTACAAGTTCTTGGCGGCAGAGCCAGACATCAAGACGATGGTGCGATACTTCCGTCCGTCAGACTACCTCACCATTGCTGGTGTCGGTGTAGGCTTCCCTGCCGCTCTCGCCATTTGGGGTAAGCAGCAGTCTGTCAGCGTCTGTCCAAGCTGCCAGTTGAGCCGTCGCAGCAGTAACAGCAGCAACAGTAACAGCAGCAGCAACAGCAGCAACAAACACAACCAACTGAGCTGCCCCTGAAACGGGCTTGGGCATGCGGGCCATGCGGCAGCAAACGGCCCAGCGCTGTCACTGTTGGCGGCCAGCCAGCTTGGCTGGATGCAGCAGTGAGCCACAGAGACGCTACAAACTGACGCTGTCTGTCACTGTTGTCGGCATGGCCGGCCTGCAGAGCGCATCTCGCCGACGCTGCACCCGCGCAAGCTGCCCCGCATTATGGCTGTCCAAGTGCCCTTCTACTTCACGGGCGGCCTGATCTTGGCGTTCCAAAGCACCCTGTGTATGTCATTCATGCGTGTTTGGCACCAAATGGGAGGGCACTGTGTTGCGGCTGTCATGGCGTGCAGATGGCCCATTGGCGAGCTGCATGCCATGGCGCCAATCCGCTCGTGTCCGCCTCGATCCGCCTCGATAGTCTCAAAGCACTCACCAATATCTTGCCCTGCCTTGGTATTGTTAAACGGACACTGGTGACTATCTGGGCTGGCATTGCCAAACTGCGGATCTGCAATGCTCGGCCGGATGGACCTTGCTCGGCGGTGCGGCGTGACTCTTTCCTTGCGCTGCCGCAATGATTGCAACAACACATCTGCATTTTGTGCGCAGTCCGCTTCTGGGGCTGGAAGGAGAACAAGCGCGAGGCCAAGATGTGGATGGACGAGGCTACTGAACGCGAAAGCCAGCCTGTTCGTGTCAGAACATGGAGTGAGACCGAGTAATGATTGTCCACTTGGATGCACGATAGCCATGACAATCATACCACGGATGTTGCAAAGAGCGTCGCATCGCATCGCACAGTCCTCTCCGCAGTCTGCAACATGAACCCAGCCATATTGGTCGCCAATCGTAATGAATCGATTGCCAGCCTTGATCAACAGCAACCCTTCATTTGCCCGTCATCATCATCGCCATCATGCCAGCCGCCTTGCCAGCTTCGCTCCGTCCGGTGTGCTGCTGCCAGACTTGCTGCAAGGCTTGTCGCTGATCTGCCGTGTAGCTCTGTCTGGCTTTGGCTTTGGCTTGTCAGCCAGAATCTGCCTCAGTAGTTTTCCTTGGCCTCCTTCGGAAGGACTTCGTTCTCCTTCTTGATCACGCCCATATGCATGACGCGGTCGCCCGCCATGGCAACGGGGTTCGAGCTCCTTCCGATGGTCTTGGATTGTGTACCGCCAGACACCGCCACCACAATCAGTAGGCCAGACAAGTGCCAGTCGATACACGGTAAAGAGTCGTCAAGCAGCCAGCGCGCCACTTACCACGCCGTGACTTGGGGCGTAGATTTCGTCGACAATGTTGCCGAAAATGTTCTTGATTCGGGCAATAAGGTCGCCCTTGCGAATGATGCTGTTGACTGCAGGGTAGACCTCCAGAACACCGCCGGTGTTGGTGTAAATCCAGAATCCCTTGGAACAAAGGATGGTGTTTGGCTGAGGCGTTGTAGGCTCTTCCTCCTCGGCCGTGAACATGTTGAGATACGCAAGGATGCGCATTACGCCAAGGTACGACCATTGCACAAACTGATTCTGGAGCAGCTGAGGATTGCCAATCTCGACCGTGATCGATTTTACGCCACGGGCACTCGCTGCCGAGCGGAGTGTGCCTTGATTAAATCACAATGAATAGAACGATAGTTGTGGAAAAGGAAACGGGTCAGCAGCGATCTCTCATCAATGCAACGCCATCTTTGAGAGCAGCAGCAGATTGGCCCAGTCAAGACACTCTCGAACAACGCTGCCAGACCTGAACACGGTCACAGGACGCGGTCAAGAAAGCAATCATTGAACTGCTTACCATCTTGGCCGCTATTGTGCAAGATGATCTGTGGCTGCTGCAGCTTGGCTAGCATGGCCGATACGGGATCGTTCATGTCAGCACGGACGTAGTACGAGTTCACGCGTCCGAAGCTTGCAGTGTGCAGATCAATCAAGTAGTTGAAGTGATTAATGATCTTGACAACAAGGTTGTGGTTGTAGACCTGCGATGCCGTGCCGTGCTCTTGGCCAGGGAAAAGACGGTTGAGATCGCGACCGTCAGAAAACTCGCGTGTAAAGCGCAAATAGCCGGGCACGTTGACGCAAGGAACGGCAACGACTGTTCCCTTGAGCTTGCGCACATCAATGTCTGTAATAACGCGATGAATGCACGGAACACCATTGAGCTCGTTGCCATGGACGACAGCCGTGATGCCAACCTGAGAGAACAGACAAACGAAACGGGGTCAGAAGTGTGCATGGCATTGCATTGCATAAAGACCTGGCCGATCATCACAATGGTGCAGGCACTCACAACGGGGCTGGATAGCACATCAGTGGCAATGTTGGTGATTTGCGGGCACAGTGCATTCGAATTAGTCGCAGTAACACAACGCGGGTCGCTTTGGCATGCCTGATGTGCCTGACAAAGCAAACCCCCTACCCTGGCTCTGTTCCGCGCGCAATGATCACGGGCACGCGGATCCACTCGGATAGGCCTTGCTTGACCATATTGATCCAAGCAGTGCTGATCTTGCCTTGTGGGAACTCTTCAATGACGAGACTATCGCGCACAATCGGAGGCGGCACTTCGCTTTCGTTTTGGTAGCGAGACGAAAACAGTGGAGGGCGGTAGTGATGGGCAGACTCCCAGTACTTGGTTGTCAGATTCGGGCCAAGGGGCGGAGACCCAACATCGGACAGAGTCATCTGTCTCTCCATCTCCTTGGGCAGTGTCCACATGGGCTGATCGTCATAGACAATGATGGAGCCTGCACGTCCACGAAGCCGTTGAGGATGCTGGGCCACAGACGACTGAGGCTGAGACGCTGTCTGCGATTGAGTGACAGAAGCCACGGCAGCCGGCATGGGCGGGAGTGCAGTGCCTGGGGCCTGCGCAGGCGTCGGGTTCGTCGTGGGTGAGTCCAAGATGTAGCTTCCCTGGCGATCCGTTGGAACAAGATGCACGTGGATGATCAAGACTGTCGCGTCGTGGTTGGCTAACCCAAGATGGTCAAACATGATGAGTCAGTTCCACCAGACTGCTCATGAAGTTCGGCACTCGTTGTGAGCATCAGCCATCCCGACAAGCAAGGGTACCTTTAAGCTCGCCATCTGCCTTTGTACTCGTCGCAATGCTGCTGCCATCGATGCAGAGCCCTTCTCGCTGGACAGCGCTCTTGGTTGAGTTTGCGCTGGCAGCATGCTGTGCATGAATGATTGGCGTCATCTTGAGATCGGTCGGTGCGCACTCGTCGTCGCGTTCACATAGAAGCGTTTGACCCTGATGAACAATGCGCGGCTGGCTGTCACCCTCCACAGTGACCCTGATGGATCCACTGACAACATACAGAATCGTAAAGTTGCCAAGCAGCAGCTTGCTGTATGATGAAGATGACGACAACGACTGCTTGGTCGCATGGTCAGTTGTTGCCTTGGGATCAGCAGCGTTGGCCTCCAGCTGCGCGGTAGGCTCGGTCGGCTGGCTGGTATCGTCCGCAACGCCAAGGGCGACATCGTCGATTTCGCTGGCGTCCGTGTCGCAAACGCCGTCGTCGCCGATGGCATTTTCGCAGATTGTCTCCAGGCTCATGGAGACCTTGGCGAGTCGGCGGTTGGCGATGAACGTCAGATGCTTCAGCGGCGACACGTTCATGGTGCAAGTCGTTGGCCACTCGCCACGGTACGTGTATGGTACGAGCGGCTTGATCGCAATGGGAGTGACATGGTCATTGTGGTGCAGGAAGGCTGGAGCGGAGAGGTTTCCACGGAGAGGAACGCTTGCAGCGCTTTCTGGCAGCATGAACAGCCAGATATCGTAGCCTGGGAACAACGAGAACGAGCACGAATCGCGGACTTCTGACAACGACAGGCGCCAGATGAATGCGTCTTTGCGGAAGTTGCGGTTGGATGGATGGATTGCGATCTCAATGGTCTCGCCAACACCGTTCTTCCATGGCATGCGGGTGTAGTCCTCGCTCTTAATGACCTGCCAACCAAACCAAAGACCGTTGACAATGTGCGGCAGCAGCACGTGCAGGGGAAACGGTTGGTCACTTCGAGTCTGCGATGGTGGCACGCCAGGGGAAGCATGGTGGCGTGAACACAGCAACAGGGGGTACATGTACGCATGCATGCAAGCTGCTTGCTGTAAAGGACAGCATCACGGCGAGCTGTCTGTCATGCACACCCGTCCATCGGCATGGGTGGCCAGAGGAGCGGTGGCACTTGCCTGAATCTTGGGAGGAAGGTCGGGTGCAGACAACTCAGAGCCGAGCGAGTTGGTCCTCTGTGAGAGCGAGTATGGTGCCGGGGTCGAAAGGTGCTTGCTGGCATCAGGAAGCGGCTCGATGGGCGACGCAACGGCGCCTGGCTTTTGGTCCATTGCCGTGCTCATTGAAGGATGAGGGGAAAGTCAGCGTCGGACTTCACCGGCCCAGATCTGGCCGCGTCGCGTTCGTCGCGACTGACCTTGACTGCAAACAGCCAAAGACAGAGACAACAAAATGGCCGACACGGCAGCCAAGAAGGGAGGGAGCGCGGCCAGCACGCTCAGTCGAGTACAAACGGCAGGCATGACTGCAAAGGCCCAGCCTTCCACGGGCAGCAAACTCAAGCAGCAAATAGTGCCTTCCCGCGCCATCAGTAAGCTTGGATGCGTGTTGCCCAGTTGACATGACCTGGCCCGACCAGGCATGGCCTGACCTGGCAAAACCGATAATGGTTTGAACGCGCCAAGACACCCAGCCAGAAGAAGAGGCAGATGATGGCGACGACGATGACGACGACGGCGACGATGACGACGACGATGACGATGACAATGACGACGCCGTCGATGCTTCCAGCCAAAAGAAAGGCGGCATCAAAAGCTCGGGAGATACAAGCAAATGGAGTGCCGACGAGCAATCTGCAGGTACGAATGCTGGCTTGGCAGCGCTTTCAACAAGGCTTTAGAAAATCTTACTCGTGCCTTAACAACAAACCTGCCGTGCGAACGCTGCCAGTGCTTGACTTTTATGGCTTGGACACTCTCTTCCCCCAGAAATGGGTAGAGCTGCCAGGACTGATGGCACAGAGCTTGAATGCGAGATCCGCAAAACTGAACTCTCAGGGAGGCAACGGAGGAGGATCAGCAGCGTCGACACCACTAAAGGCGACACTGGGGCAAGATGCTTCAAGTGGCTTGCAGCTCGACACAACCGACCCCCTTGGAATCAGAGACTCAATTCTGAGGTAGAATACAAAAGTGCTGGCTTTACCAAAGCTGCAAAGCTGACAAGGTGATGTCGACAGACGCGGAAAGAGGCGTGAATCGACCAAACCCACAACTGATTGTAAGCCCTTGCAGCAAACTCGATAGTGAATTGCTACTGACCTTGTGATTTATGTAGCGTCAGAGCGCTCGATATTCATCAGCGATAAGCATTTTGATGCAGCCTATTTTCTGCGCGAAGTGCATAAGCAAGCATCGTACAAGGAGCTTGAGCAGGGTGCATCTCGTCTTAAAGTGGCTATCGAGCAGCGAGATGAGGTGATCAAGGGCCTGGTCAAGAAGCATTTTGCAAAGTTTGTGAATGCTAAGACAACCATCGATTGTAAGAGATATGGGCTTCGCTTGAAGTGTCTGAGCTGCTGGTTAAGTTTTTAATACGTGCTCTTGAACAGCATTCTATCGAGAAATGCGCCAAAAGAACTTGATATCGTCGTCAGAGTACGGCATTGCGCCGTTTGCGAAAGCGCTTGACAGTAAGTGCAGACAGCACCTATTGAATGTTGACTCTTGCACATGACTCTCATCTACCGATCCACAGACCTCGAGATCAATGCCAATAAGCTCTACGGACCCGTGCTTGGCAGGCGATCGAATGGCGACAAGATTCGGATTGCCCTCAGCATCCTCGAAGGATGGAAGTTTTTCTTTAACCTTCCAAGCTCTGTATCTGACCAGATAAAGAAGGTACAGGTTATTGCGGCAGATTGTTGAAGCGGAAGCTGGAGATTGGTTAACCGCCTTTGCCGCTTGCACAAATGCAGAGCAAGTATGATGGTGCGGTGCGAGATTACAAAAAGGGCAAGTATTTGATGTCGTCATCATTGGCGAAGAGATATCGACGGGAAAAGACGTAACGCGGCAAGACACAAAGAAGGAGCCAAAAGACTCGGCGGGACTACTCCCAAAAACTCACCGGGCAGTGTTTGACAAGGTCTGGGCAGAAGTCGATCAGATTGTTACAAGATTGCGTGATGAGCTGTTTGTCAAACTCGGAGACCCGTCGCACTCTCTCGAAGCTCAAGAAAAGATTATTGGGTATGTGCACATCACCAGCGCAGCAGTAACAACAGCATCTGACTCGCTGCTTCAAGGTACTTGGTCGACCTCGACGCAGAGCGCAGCCCGGCATGGTGCTTCCTTGAAAGCCAATACATTTGGCTGGCCAACAGACTGAAGGAATGCTACAAGACTTACATTTTGAAGCTGGATAGTAAGACCATTGTCAACGCAATTCTCACCATCGATGTCCTTTCACAGCTAACGTGCTCCTACATTCATAACAAACAGCTGTTCTGTCAACGTCAGAAGGTGTGCGTCAAAGTCCTCAGACAGCAACAACAGTATCTGTCGTTGTATCGGAACCAGACTCAAGCCCCACAAGTGGCGTGGCAAGTGCTGATGTCCAAGATGCACCAAGGACTTCAGCGATTGATGCAGAGCGCCGCAAATCAACCGCCAAGCCCCAAGACCCAGCCGTCATGAATTCTGACGTGGCCAGACAAGATCATCGCCGCACTGACCTTCTGCAACCATATGAGCTGAAGAAGGGCCTTGCGTGCGTTTCGTCACAAAACTTTGAGCACTTGTTCCGTGAGTTAAATGCGATGCGTCCATATACACCATCTCGAAGGTGTGCATCATACTGAGCCCCACATCACACTTGTCAGGGTTCAACACGGATGCGCAGGCGTGGAAGCTCACGTTGCGATTCGTTCAAGAGCTTTGTTCTGTACTGTGTAGCCGCTTGCCAGATATCTGCAAGATATGCAAGACGTATGTCGAGGGCAAGCTTCACAAAGTCAGTGGTTTGGATGCATTTACGGTTTCGGCATTCAGCTGCTGACTATTTGCGCATCGCACTGACTGGCCAGGTCAAGATTGCTGATAGCAACAAGAAAACCGAGCTTAATCGCAGAGCGTCCCGGGTGCAGCACATGATTTCCAATATTTTCAAACTCGTATCCAGTATATTGACGGACGCATTTGGCCTTCGCTTTACGTTTACGGACATCAACGGTTTCCTTGGGAAGGAGCCACTAGGACGACCTCCCGCACGTGATGCTGCACTTCGGTTCTCGGTCATTGCACGTCGGGCAACATCTGTTCGTTCTGGCAATCCGACGAGCATCAACAGTTCGACATATCCTGATGCAGCGCAGGCAGACGAATCACCTGGAATGGCATCAAACGACACCGAAGATGCTTCCAATGAGCTGCTTGATAGCGGCTTGGACATTGCGGATGTCCCATTTAAGCCTGCGAGACTGGTCTTCTTGATTGCACATCCTCTTGTCGCCGCGCACTATGCGACAAAGATTGCATCTGTTTTTGGTCAGATGTACGGTGAAATTAGGGCCATTGGATTCCTTGCGCAAGAAGAGTCACTCCTGCTTGGACTCTCCTTTGCGCTCGTCCACGTCCAATCGCGGGTCGTCGAAAGTATTTGCGAAGCATGGCTCACAAGTAAGTCACGGAGCTGCGCCGTGTACGGGTTTCTTTGAGTGTGAGATTTTCTGACATGCGACCTGTTCAATCAACCATATCACAGCTAGCGCCATCTTTCATGTGTATGAGGATTGGACTTACGAGGCCAATACTGCGTTGACGGCTACACACACGGCGTCTGTCTCGAACGAGTCCACCACCATGGTCAAACTCTTCCATCGTCTGAACAAGTTTGTTGTGCGAGTGCTTGGATACATTCACTCGGTGATACTTTGTCCGCCGTCAGCATTGGACGAGGGGCCAATGACAACCACAGCCGCCACGCCAATGTCCAGCCGCGGATACAACCCAAGCAGCTCAATCATCGCGCTTCGTATGAATTCGTTGGACAACATTCGGTTTGCGTTTTTCGAGTCCCAGTATCTGTTCCTGGACGGACTCCAGTGGCTTGCGACTCACTATCGTCAAAGTGAAATCGAAGACGGCTTATCGGCTGAGGACGACGGAGTAGCTGGCCAAGAACCTTGGGCAGGTATCGGCAGCCAAACGACAAAGGATTCAAGTATCCTCTTTTTCGGGGACACTATGCTCAAAGTGAACCTGGATAGAAAGCTGCGCGAGAATAACGTTGTGTGTATTAGCCGCTTTCGTATGTTGGCATACATCATTCTTCTTTCTATTGACTTGTCGTGTACTGCACAGGAATCGCGCTGCTTTGTTGTTCTTGGAAACCTGGCGTACATGAAGGGTGTTTCGATTCGCAACCTGTCGGCTCTCTTTGAGACAAAGATGCAAGTCCAAGCATCGTCGGACATCAAGGTATGGAATCAATGTACGCTAATCTCAATGCTCGCCGTCTCACCGTTATGGATGCAATCAACAATCTCTGCACAGAATCTTTACGACACTGTCGACTACCTCGACAACCTTTTGATTCAAAACTATGTCAGACGTCAAACGATGACGCTGCAAAAACTTCTGCAATCGGGCATTTTGTTTTCTGGACTGGATTGGGCAAGTGTAGGCAAGCCGCAAGGTCAGTCTGTTTGCCGATCTGCATTTCCACTTTTGGTGTACTTATCTATTTGCTATCCATCCATCTGTGCACCGATCCAGACGTGCGACAGTACTGCTACCGAATTTTGCTGCATCTTGTCTTGGTCCATGCATCGATCAGCGATGTATCGAAGCTGCTTGTCAGACGGGTCATGACGGAGATGCTGCATTCACTTGCTGGTGGACTCTTGATGGCATACCGTTCCGTCGATAAGTTTAGCACCGGTGGCATGCTGCAGGTAAGCTGTTGGAGGTCTACTATCAACACCGGACGCTTGTTATGCTACTCTGGATGGCTCGTTTGTTGAGACTACCCTCTGCGATTGTACAGGCTACGGTAGAGACCGAGTTCCTGTACGACACTCTCAAGACGTATGAAACGCAGCAGACAGCGTCGTTGATTGCAATGGTTTACGACTCGATTGAGCGGAGCACCATCAATGCTGAAATAGCTGCAGCTGTGCACAACGACATGCTGCATCGTGTCAAGATGTCTCTTGATCACGCCAAGAAGTCAACCGGTGTCCAGTTCCAGTGCTTCCGCGAGGGTATCGTGGAAAAGCGCTCGAACGCATTGCGCAACGATGATTACGATTGAGATGGAAGCATTGAGCCGTTCTGATTTCGAATACATTCATTTTGAAGCTTTCCCATAATAGACCTCGCTTGCATTATGAGTATTACCAGATTCATTGACGAGGAGATCACCAACGAGTCGCGAGAGTACTTTGAGCGAGAGCGTATCAGGGATGTGTTCGAGGTAGGCTGACAGCAGACGGTGCTGGTCATTTGTGTTTATCACAGTCAACAGAGCATCGGCTGCCATGGCATTCGTGTTCAGTAATGAGCTGGGTGCACTGGCCAAATCTCGTAACGGTGTGTGGGCTGACACGATGGCAATGACAAATGGCAGAGCATCATGACAGGCATCACCTACAACAAGCCTGAGGATCCGCTCGCCTTTATGGAAGACTGCATTCAAAAGATCAGGGCCAACGAGCTGCTCGCTGCCAAGGCAAAGCTCAGATGGGACACCTTCCTCCCCCCAATCCAAAGACCGTCCTACAGCCACAAGCGGGACTCGATTGTTGTGCGCAAGAAACTGAACCAAGTTGTCGGGCTGCCCTCCATTCCCGCTGGGAATGGCTCGGCTATGATGAGCGGCGCAATAGCAGCAGATGCGCCTCGCAGGGGGAGCATGTCAAAACGCAGCACGACCATGCTGCCACCCATATCACACGCTGCCTCGATGGGCCAAAATGCGACGGAAGGCGCTCTTCGCGGAGCACCACTTCCACAGGTGGCCAGCTCCGGCGCGTCCGTCGCACAAAGACAGCACAGGGGTCGCGCATGGAGCAACATCGTGTTTGTCCTTGGTGAGTGCCGAGCTGCTGTGCTATCCAAGCAATGCCGTTTCTGCTGTCTTTGGCTGGTATCATTCGCACGCTTTGCAGCATTGCCAGTTGCTCACACTGCTTGCCTGGCTGATCGCCGGTATAGGTGGTCCAGGAAGTGGTATGTCGTCACACACGCCGAAGCCGTGCAGGAATGGAATGTGCCTGACTGACTCGGTTACTGCTAGGCAAAGGAACGCAGTGCGTTCGCCTTGCAAAGGAATTCAACTATGCCCACCTGTCGGCGGGAGACTTGCTGCGTGAAGAGGTGGCGACTGGTTCTGAGCTTGGCAAGCAGCTCAACGTCCTGATGAAGGAGGGCAAGATTGTCCCCATGGTAAGCATGATGCTCCGGCTCATTGCACATGCTGCCCTGTTCGTTTTGCTGAGCAATGCGGTTCTTCCCTTAATGGTACAGAATGTCACTCTGCGATTGCTTCGGTCGGCAATGGAGCGAGTTGGCGAGTGCGATGGTTTTCTTGTCGACGGCTTCCCGCGCCAGCTTGACCAGGCGATTGCCTTCGAGGACCAGGTTTGTTTTCTTGCCTGACGCTGGCGGCCGCTGCACCGCCACAGGTTTAGCTTTTCGATTGGAGCAACTGAATTTGCCTCGTGGGGGATCTGCATCCATCCTGGATCGCAACGCAACGCATCTCATCGCATCTCATCGCAACGCATCGCATCGCATCGCATCGTCAGGTCGCCAAATGCAAGTTTGTCCTGTTCTTTGATTGCCAAGAGGCCGTTCTCGAGCAGCGTTTACTGGAGCGAGGCAAGACGAGCGGACGGGCCGACGATAACATGGAGACAATCAAAAAGCGCTTCAAGACGTTCACCGATGCCAGCTATCCTGTCGTTGAGCACTTTATGCGTCTCGGCAGGTGCATCAAAGTGAGTGCCTTTTGTTTGGAGCCGGAGTCGTCTGCCGCTGACCAATCCATGCTGCTTGCTCCATGCGATTTGAAACCGGCTGTGGACACACTGCCATCGCCCAGATCTCCTCTGAGCCTCCGGCGGACGAGGTCTACGAGGAGGCCAGAAAGCACTTTGGCGAGCACCTGCTTTACCACCCAAACATTGTGTTTGTCCTGGGTACGTACCAGCCACTGCGCGGCATTGCTGAGATGGCCCACCAACCCCTGTGCCACCGTTTTGCGCCATCTAACACCACGGCACCAATCCTATCAACACTTGCACAGGCGGGCCTGGATCGGGTAACTCCATCGATTGGATGCTTCAGAGGGACGCTTCAGAGGGGTGCAGACTGACACTTTGACTCTCCAGGCAAAGGCACACAGTGCGAGCGCTTGGCGAAAGAATTCAAGCTTACGCACTTGTCGACTGGGGACCTCCTCCGCGCAGAAGTCGAAAAGATGAGCGAGATCGGCAAGGTTGCATCGGATCTCATGAAGGAGGGACGAATCGTCCCAATGGCAAGTGCCTTTGGTCTTGCGTGTGACTTGTCTTGTTCCGACGTGCCTTGATCTAACAGCCAGTCTCGCAGGAGCTGATGTTGACGCTGCTTCGAAACGAGATTGAACGCAGTATCAATTCTCCTGGGTTCCTGATCGGTAAGCTGCCGCTCTCCTGCCTTGTGCGATCGATGTCTTCCAGCTGAGACGTTCTGCTTTAGACGGATTTCCTCGCGCCATGGATCAGGCAATTGAATTTGAGCGAACGGTATGTCCAGTGTTGCAGATGCAGCAAACGTTGCCATCCTGCTGTTTATGCATGTACGCTGACGTGCAGGGCACATCTCAAGATTGGGCCTTGCCGTGTTGTGGTTGCGTTCCAATGCAGTCTGGAGGTTCTTGAGAGCCGCCTGCTTGAGCGTGGCAAAACAAGTGGCCGCGCAGACGACAACCTCGAGACCATACGCAAGCGCTTCATTACATTCAATGACCAGAGCCTTCCGGTCGTTGACTACTACAAGAAGAAGGGCAAGTGCATCGAGGTATCATCGCCTATGCCGCTTTCTTGGAAACTGCGACCAGCTGTACTGAAAAATGTTACACGGACGCCATCCACGGGCAGATCTCATCCGAGCGTCCGATTGATGTTGTCTACAACGACGCGCGCCATGTTTTCATCCCTCCAAAGCCTCTCCACCATCCAAACATTGTGTTTGTACTTGGTAGGCAATCACTGTGCTTGCTGCATGCGATCAGAGCCACAACGTTCTGTGCACGCTAACGCGATGCTGGTCTGCATCCAACAAAGGTGGCCCTGGGTCCGGTATGTTCGTTTCGTCGATGTAGAATGTCTATTCCCATTGCATCCCTATACGCTCTAATATCCGTAATGGTTTTCTGCTTGTGCTGCAGGCAAAGGCACACAGTGCGCAAGACTCGCAAGGACATTCAACCTTACTCACATTTCAACCGGCGATTTGCTCCGTCGCGAGGTCCAGAACAAGAGTCCTGTCGGACTGCTTGTGTCCAAATGCATGCAGGAAGGCGGCATGGCTCCAATTGTAAGTGGCAGCAAAATGGGTATCCTGCCGAGCTTGTGCATGAAGCTCTTCTCACATCCATGCAGAACATTGTTATGGACCTCCTTGTTCGCGAGATCATCAACAACTTTTCAAGTCCAGGATTCCTTATTGGTGAGTGGGCTGATTGGTCTGAACTCTTGCTTCAGAGCTATCAACTGGCTGGTAGTATGGGGGCTTGACTATTGCATTGTTCAGATGGCTTCCCGCGTGCCATGGATCAAGCGTTGGAGTTTGAAAGAGTGGTAAGAGCGTTCGGACTGTCGCCGGTCAGACATGATGGTGCATGCGTTTGGTTCATGGACTCACGCGACTTTGCACGAGCAGGTCGGAAAGCCCCACCATATTCTGTTTTACCACTGTCCTCTTGAAGTCCTTGAGCTGAGGCTGGTGGAGCGTGGCAAGACAAGTGGACGGGCCGACGACACGATTGACACCATTCGCCAACGATTTGTAACGTACCAAACCGAAAGCATGCCAGTCATCCACTACTACGACCTGAAAAAGGCTGCGATCAAGGTGAATATGCAGGCATTTCCAGATTGCATCAGCTCGCTTTGGCAGGCCTGCTGCTGACTTGCAGATCATGTGCGCACATGCAGATCTCGTCAATTCCAACTCCAGACGAAGTCTTTGAAACCAGCAAGGCCTGCTTCAGCTACCTTAACACGAAGCTGCCATTCGACGGTCAGACCATCATCTTTGTGCTGGGCGGCCCTGGCAGTGGCAAAGGTATGGCTACTGCCTGTTCCATGCATCAAGGCAACGCCTGAATGATTGACACTTTTCCCTCTTCAAACCGCCTGCTACTGTAAGGCACACAATGCGATCGCCTTGTGGAGCATCTCAAGTTTGCACACTTATCCACAGGCGACTTGCTGCGAGATGAGGTCAAGAAAGGCACGCCGCTCGGCGCAAAGCTTGAGGCTGACATGAAAGAAGGGAAAATGGTTCCAGTTGTAAGTCATTTTCTGCCAGAGACTGCCATGCATATCATGCTGGCTTCCACTGATCCCTATGTTATCGCATTGCGCATGGCAGGAAATTACCATGGATTTGCTTCTGAGTGCCATGGAAGCTCAGCGCGGTTGTCCCGGCTATCTTGTCGACGGATTCCCTCGCACCATCGAGCAAGCTCATCTGGTATGTCGGCCCAATGAGTCTAGTCACGGCTGAACAGTGTGTGCACAAGCGATTGACTTGTTCGTCTTACGGCTCGCCTGGCAGTTTGAATCAAAGATCGGGCGATGCACGTTTGTGCTCTACTTTGAGGCTTCAAACGAGGTCCTCACTGGACGCCTTCTCAAGCGGGGTGAGACAAGTGGGCGTGCAGACGACAACATCGAAAGCATCAAAAAGCGCCTCGTCACGTTTGAAGAGGCAAGCATGCCAGTGATCAACTACTACGACCGCACAGGCCGCGTCCGCAAGGTCAACTCTGAAGGCCACGTCGACGACGTCACCACAGCCACGTTCAAGTGTTTTGAGAGCCTCGCCTAGCGTTCTCAAGCGCGCTGCGTGCTTTCCACCACACATCTTTTGCAAAGCCGTTCGCTGTGGGCAACAAGGTGCCTCGGCCAGCCTCGTTTGGGTGAATGAATTCATGCGACAACTCGACCATGTATGCACACATGGGTCCAACCAAAACCCAGCTTGTTTGGCCATCCAACATCGATTCATCCCATCGGCGATTATCCCGATCTACCACAGCCCTCATAACCCGAGAGGTGACATGGTCGCAGATGTACACTGTCCACTGGCCGCCCCTGCTGGCTGCTGACTCTTTGACCATGGCATGCCATGCCGGCCAGATGAGACACCTTGTGACGCTCCGAGACTACACATCGAGCGAGATACGGGGTCTGGTGAAGCGCTCGCTCGAGCTAAAGCACGTCGTCAAGCATGGAGTTGGGCATCCCAGCGCAGCAGCATATGCGACCCCGCCATCGTTCCAGAACAAGACCTTGGCGATGGTCTTTTCCAAGCGAAGCACTCGCACCAGAGTCTCGTCCGAAGTGGGCTGGGCCTACTACGGCGGACATGCTCTGTTTCTTGGCAAAGAGGACATCCAGCTTGGTGCTGGCGAGCCTGTGCGAGACACTGCGCGGGTTGTCAGCTCCATGGTCGACCTCTTGCTCGCCCGCGTCGGCCCACACAGCGACATTGAGGTGAGTCGCAGCCCGTGCCTGCAGCCGCTGAATGGCATGCGGCCACGGCGATGGCAACAGCAGGCTGGATGGATTCGCACGCACGTGCATGGCGCGTCATACACGTGCCGAACTGGATCGTGTGAGCCAAGCTATGAGCCATGATCCGCAGGCACTAACCAATGTGCTGCACCTTACGGCGCATGCAAACACCACACACAGGAGTTTGCAAGACACTCGGCAGTCCCCGTCATCAACGCCCTGAGTGACAAGTTCCATCCTCTGCAGATTTTGGCCGATCTGACGACGCTCTACGAGGTGTTTGTGCCTGATGCACTGCAACGAGGTGGCATGAGCGGTGGCATCGATCAAGCTCCCCTTGTGCCTCTGTCGGGACTGCGGGTTGCTTGGATTGGCGATGCGAACAACATCCTCAACTCCATGCTAGTCAGCTACCCGAGACTGGGCATCGACGTGTCTGTTGCCTGTCCTCGCGGATACAACATCGCCCCGGACGTGCTTGCCCATGCCAAAACCAACTCTCGCACCGGCGCAGCACAACAGTCGCATCCTGCATTTGATCTCGGACGCATCGAGCTTTTTGATAACCCTCGCGATGCAGTCAAGGACGCGGATGTGATTGTGACAGACACATGGGTGTCCATGGGACAGGAGGGCGAGAAGGCGACTCGACTCAAGGACTTTAACGGGTTCCAGGTTTGTTCCGGATCGATTCGCAGCAACATTACCATGCAGTCCAGCGTCTCTCTCTCTCTGCATCTACTGACATGCAGGCTCTTTGCACAGGTTACCGAGAAACTTGCAAAGCAAGGCGGCGCAAAGCCTGGATGGAAGTTTATGCACTGCTTGCCGCGCAAAGCCGAAGAGGTCGACGATGAAGTGTGTAGACCAGCATCGTAGTTGCATGTATGTATCTGTGTGCTAACCCTCAGCGAACTCTTTGACAGGTCTTTTACAATGAGGATCGGTCGATTGCTTTTCAAGAAGCCGAGAATCGGAAGTATGCAGTCATGTCCGTGTTTGAGTTTCTGATGAGCCGCCGCAAGCGCATTTGAACAGGACTGCATCGGTATGGAGAGTGGCAGTAAAGGCAATGTTGGCATTGTTTAATGCGTGAAACGAGAATCGTGCTCCGACTTCCATACAGAGCGTTCCATGAGTGGCCGTTCCAAGTGCCGACCACCACTAGAAAATGGGAATGTAGTTGTTGATGCGCTCCTTCTGCTGCTGTGCAATGCACTCGGCAATCCAAACAATGTTGCGAATCTCCTGCTCCTTCAGCTTGAGGTAGCAAAAGAAGACTCCGTAGTGGAACTGCTGGTTAAACGCGCGCTTGTTGAGGTAGACCTCGTACTCGAAGAACTTGTCTTCCAGCGAGCGATCCGATCCGACGGGAAGATCAAAGAAGGCACGGTATTCCTGTAGCCAAGCAGTTGAGCAGCTCTGTCAGCAACGATAACCAGCATCGTCGCGGACACGACCAAGCCAGCGCTCGGGCGATTCACGACATGGGCAACGGACAACATACCCCGTATCCTTCAACAGTCAGTCGCACTTGGTCAACGTCATCAGCACGCGCCAGACGCATCACACCGTCAGGGAACAGCTTGCCAATGCTCGGGAAAAGCTTTGCGCGGTCATCCTTGGTCAGCTCTGTGTTGAAAGAGTTGATGGTGATGTTGATTACACGACGGTCTGCCTCAAACTAGATATGCATGGGCATGGCGGATGGTAGAGACATGGAAACAAGGTTGAATATGGCGGGATTATCAAACAGCACTGGCGGCCATTAGCGACAGACCTGGAGAATCTCGCCCATGATATCGGCAGTGGGCTCGCCAAGACTCTGGCAGTAGTCGTAAAAGTCCTCAAGGTATGCCTTGTAAAGCGTGTTTCGGATAATCTCAATGTTCATCTCGTCCAGATCGTGAGCAGAGAGACACTTTTCGAAATAGGGGGCTGCGGTCAACACGCACGGGCCAACGAATGAGCGTCAGTAAGGATGCACAACGTTTTGGAGAACTGGACAATTGGGGCAATTGATCGTTGGCGATTGCGGCACATGACAGCCAACAGAGTCTTGCAACGCGTACCAATAGGCGAGTCCACAAGCACCGTGTTGTAAAGCTCTGCTACGTTCGTGGCAACACAAAGCGCTCCGATCGAGTCGAACATGCCGAGAGGGTGGCAGCGATCAAGCAGCTCAAGCGTGTCGCGCTCATGCAGGGTTCCCGTGATGAGGAGAATGACATTGTCAATCATGTATGCATATCTGGGGTCCAGACGCGGGATGAGCGTTGGGCGACAACGCGAAGTGTGGGGTCAGTGGGAGTGAATCGAGTATATGTAAGATGGACGCCAAGGGTGCGGCAAACATGCCAGCCTTACGTGATGTAGTCAAGAAACGTGGCAAGCGGTCTGTTTGCATTGGTTCTGATGTAGTTGAATTCGGCGACGAGCTTCTCGCGTGCCTTTTCGGCAATTGTGGTTGTGGCCAGAGGCGACGGTTCGTTCTGCAGGAAGTTGCCGTAGTCTGTTGCTGATAGCTGCAGCTTCAAGTCTGGAGGGTAGAGCATGGGCCGTAGGCGACCAAGTTGTGACCGTTGCGAAGGAGGAGGCAGACAATAAAGCCGTCAGGCAGACAGGCAGACAGACAGACAGACGGCCAAGTCGCCATGCCAGATGCGTCGACCATGCCACATTCACAAACGAAAGCGACCGACGGCCACGAGACGAGGCAACGGCGGCAGCAGCCGAGTAAGCAGGAGAGCGGGCCGAGGTCAGCCACAACAGCATACGTTGAACACGATGCCAGACATGGCACTGCATGTGCGAGAAGGGCACCACGACAGCTCGTCAGCGCGGCTGGCTCACCGTCCAGAGTCTCGCACTGCGAAAGGTTGACGTAGTTTGTGGTCGTCAAGATGCCGCCCTTGTAGCCGCGGACAATGCCCTCGAGGAAGCCGTCCTCGATGTTGAAGAAGAGCGCCTCCATGGATGCCTGTGCTGGCAGACACGAGCCAGATGCTTGTGTCAGTGCTGCGGCCAGTTCCGCCCCGCTGAGCCTCAAAGCGAGCCAGAACAACAAACCTTTGTTTTGATCTTTTGGCCAGCATGGCATGCCAGCACCAGCGAGTTAGCAGCCAGCACGAACGGCCAGTGGATGATGTGTATCTGCGAGCATGCCACCTACAAGCCTGTGAGTGTTTAGGTAGATCGGGGTCAGATTGTCGATGTCGGAAATCATTCAGTGAATCGCGGGTCACGTCTGTACCACGTGACTGGATGGCGGGCCAATCAGCAGCATATTCTCAGGCACAGGATCCATCCAATCAACGGCCGATCCTCAAGGGGTTTCGCCTCCTTCACTCATCGACATCAACAACACCGACAGCACCGCAGCACCGACAACACCGACAGCACCGTCAGCCGCTCCACCAGCACAGGCAGCATACACAACTACACCAGAGCACTCTAGAGAACACCATGGTCCGACAGTCCAACTTCGCCGATGTCTTTTCGCAGCAGGCGGCCGTCATCATCACTCCGACCATGTACGACAAGCGAGCGCTCACAACAACCGACCCAAAGGCGCTGGCCAACTCGCTGCTCAACCTGTCGTACATGACGTCGCTGTCCACCACCCGCACGGCTGCCATGCTCTCTGCCGACGGGGCGATCGAGCTGTTGGTGCGCATTCTCGTCCGGCTGGCTCCGAGGCAGCTGCCAAAGCACCAGCATGCCGCCCAGGATCCGACCGGACAGCCTCTGCGGAACGCCGCCCAGGCCGACCATCTGGCTCGGCTGTCGTACTCGGCGGCCTTGGCTTGTCTCAGCAACCTGGCCGTCCGCGGCTCCATGGCGCTGCGCTTCCGGCTGGTGGATGCCGGTGTGGTGCCAGCGCTGCTGCCTCTGCTGCAGACGGCCGCCGCCTCCGTCGACCGCACTCTGCGGCCTCCGACGCTGGCGATGCCATCTGACCCCGTTCAAGCGTCCGTGTCTCACCGCACCGCCCATGCAGACGACGACGCCAGCAGGCTGGCTGCAGCACCTGCTGCATACACGGGCCGTGACAGAGAGGCTCAGCAGCACCAGCCGTACAACCACCCGCAGCACCAAGACGAACAACAGCAGCAGCAGCACCCGCAGCAGAGCCCTTCGGCGGCACTCGAGTCCGTTTATCTCGCTGCCCATACGCACACTCATGAAACACGTCAAAGCCAGCACCGCGAGCCTGAGACATCGTGGCCCACGGTGGCTCATGCTCGGGGCGACAGTGGCGACACAGGCAGCAGCACACTTGCTGCCCAAGACATGGGCATGGACCCCGGCGCAGAGTGGAGCATGGACCGGCAGACGCACCTTCAGTCACCCCCGCACGCCCACCCTCTGGCCGACGCTGAAGGGTTTGAGCTGTCTGGCGTTTCCATGGACACCAGGCCCGACTTAACATCGGCCACAATAGGTGCCGCTCCGATCGCCCAGCAGCCACACAGTCCAGTGCATGAACATGACGCTCGTGCTGCCACGGCTGCCACCGACTTTTTTGCTGTTGACGCAGGCACTGCCACTGCGACTGTTGCCCTCGGCGTCCACGCCCGTCTCCCGCTGAATGCACAAGGATTCCCGATGCTCGGTGTCGACCAGCGATTCCACCAACAGCAGCAGCACCAACAGCAGCAGCAGCAGCAGCAGCAGATCCAAGGGCTTCAGCCTCTCTTTCCAACCATCCAGCCACTTGCAGCCGGAAACGCCATTGCTGCTCCAGCCGCCGAGCCCATGGATCTCTTGACTGCAACGAATCGAGCTCTCCAACAACAGCCCGTGATGCCTCCCAGACAGGACCAACGACCCATGTCTTTGGACCAGGACGTGGCACTGGCAGCCATGTCTGCCATGCTTGGGCCTGATTTCCGCTCAGAGGACCTGCTCCTCGCAACCAAACTCATCGCTTACGTCTCAAAGTACCACGACATCCGCCAGGCGTTGCACACGACATACGGCACCAATGTCTACTCTCTGATTGAGCGATTGACGAGCTTGCATGTCCCCATGGAGCTGCGCAAATGGGCCACTGTATGCATGCGCAACTGCTTCAAGCGCGACGGGCAGCCAAAGAGTCTTCGCCGTTGTGGCCATTTGCGTTGCGGCAAGATGGAGTCGCACAGACACGAGTTTTCCAAGTGCTCGCGCTGTCGTCGTGTGACATACTGCAGGCATGTCGTCACTGGCACTTTTCCCCTTGATGTTCCCTTGCCTGTCACGACCGCAAGGAGTGCGTTTGTGGTTTCTAACATTCTCCACTTTTGTGTACAGCAAATCCTGCCAACGCTCTGGATGGTCGCTTCATCGCAACTGGTGCCTTCCCTTTGAGGCATCATCGACCGCTGCTGGGGCACATTCGACAGATGATACACATGCTCCTTTGGCAGGCCATGCCGCGTTTGACCTGTCCGCACCACAATCACAGCATCTTGTTTCAGCCGATGCCGCAATGCCGCCTGCTGTAGATAATCTGGCAACGGCTGCCTCTGGCGACGTCGATGCCCATGACGGCATGACCCTGCTGCAAAGCCTTGATCGCCAGCTTTGATCCGGCGCGTACATCTGCGTTCCTGTCCATGCCTTTGCTCCTGTCCATGAATTTGATCCTATGTTTTCCCCCCTTCTGTTTTATAGTTGCAATGGGTGTGGAAACGCTGGCACATTATGCCACCAGACAAAGAGCAAGCACAGTGGCAAAGACGGACGTGAGCATCGTGGACACAAACGCTGTTGCAGGGAGTGCACTCGACATGGCTGGCGTCGCGACTCGAGGCTCGTTGCTCGAAGCATGTCCATATTGCAGCAGGGCCGCCAAACTCGCGTCATCTGTCCGGCCATGAACGCTTGCAAGCGTACCTGGTGGCCAGAGTGGAACGGGCCGGTCGGCGTCGTCGTAGCATTGAATGTCCATGTACTCGAAATGTGCGGAAACCTTCTGGCCCTGCCCCGTCCATGGCATGGGACCACCTGCCCATGCGTTTGATCCACCGTCCCAAACAGCCAACTGCACCTGTGCAGCTGTTGACGGGAACCACCGTTCGCCCTTTGGCGTCATGGGTGACTGGGCGTCGGGGTCGTCCTTTGAAAAGGTGCGAACAACGCGTCCATCAATAGACCAAGTGATGCGACTCTTGCGCCAATCCACCGTGTAGTCGTGCATGGCTGCGATGCCGTCGCGACCCACATCCACTGTCGCAGCATGAACATTGTACTCTGGAATACCCTTGAAGAACACGTTTGTTTGCGCTCGGCTGCTGTCTGAACCAAGAAACTCCCAGTCGATCTCGTCTTCGCGCCTGGACATAGTGATAAAAGTCGTTACAGCACCGCGCACGGGAATGGCTGCCATTCGGACAGTCACCTTGCCATACAGCATGTATCTGTGCTTGGCAGACATGCATCACGAGCGAGGTGTGAGTCGCGTCGCAATGAGCATCATTGATCAAACTGCCACTGATGCAACATCTGGCACGCGTTTGCAGAGAAATTCTCCGATAGACGATGCGCCGTACCTTGTCGAGGACACGCGTGCCCCCGAGGCAGTCTGGCCAGCTTCGTTTGATGTCAGGGAGAGGGCAAGGCCATGTTGTGTTTGCTGTGTGCAAGCGAGATCTATCGTGTTAGTCGGAGACCGAGCAGCCCATTCGTTCTTGTCTGCGATCCAAACGGGCCATGAAGCAACTCTTTGGACGGTCTCTTGTATGCGTACATCATCCAATGCAGACATGTGTCGCACCTTGACATTTGAAAAGCCATAATCGGTCACAAAGTCGTATTGCGTCACGTCGGGCACTGTCTCTGCCCAGCTACCATACAGCCTGCTCGTTGCGTTGAAAAAGTAGCGGCCGCTTTGGCAGTTGCCCGTCTCTTCTGGTGCTGCCCAAACTCCTGCGAAAGCAGCAGCAATCGCCAAGAGCGCGATGCTCATATGTCCATGCATGTTGACCGGTTGTGGATTAAAACGCATCGCCCATTCAATGGCGGTTTTGTACTTGACATTGTGAATTCCAAATGCATCCATCTGGGCGGATCTTGCCGCTGCTCCAAAGCAGCGTTGCATCGGTCCAACGGCTGAGATGGGCGGCTCTCGAAGGTATGTGCCAGCCATTCCATCGCCGCTTGTAGAGATGCAGCGAGTGGGCGGTTTGGCAGACAAGCAGACACTGCTGACCCAGAAGCGATCGACCCTGGCAAGACATGCCGTCTGGAACCCCTCAGTGCACTCCCCCACCGTGAGCGCGTTGATATGGCTCATCCTGCTGTTCTACTTGAAGGCGCAATATCAGAATTGACAAAGTACTTTTATGTGGCCCGAATGGCTTCTACATATGCGTAGTCACGAAGCAGCTCCTGAATAGCCTCCTTGCACGACTCTATGTCCTACATCACCAAGACAGAGTGAAAACATATGCATGTCAGTCATCTGGTTGCCAGATCGGTAGCCTGGGCTTGTTGGCCGGGACATGCTGTGGTAGGAATCTCACTTTGATGGCAAAGAAATGGGCGCCATGGCGTCCTGGTACTGCTTTGGAAATGGCTGGCAGCGACGCGACAAAAACTGCGGCGCAATCTACAGTCATTCCAAGAGTCAAGCGTCAGAAACAGCGACTATAAATCGCAATCCACCACAGCTTACCCTTGTCTGCAGCAGATCCATGTTTGCAACCATGATGCGGCTGACAAAGTCGACAATATCGTCTCTCAGGAAATCGTGCGACCTTTGCAAGAGAATATCAAACAGCAGGTCGACGATAGGAACCGCCAGATGGTCTTGGAAGTATGACTGCCATAACTGCTATCAGCACAGAGAGAACGAGGCTCCCAGAAGAGGGCACAGAGGCTGGGCAAGATGCCGGATCCGCACTAACCTTGTGAAACAGTCTGCACTTGTCATTGAGCTGGGTAAGCAGCGTCATGTTTTGCTTGAAGATCTCTACATCCTGTCCTTGGAAGCTCGAGACAAAGATCTGGCGGCGTTTTGCAGACATCAGCGCCACCGTCGCACGAACCACAACAATGCCACGCAGACAGCCCGTGCATACCTGGATGATTGCAGAGAACTCGGCCTCGTTGCGAGACTCTGACTGCTCTCGGCCCACCATTGCACCAACACGTGTCCCGAAAAAGTGACGCCAGTGGTTCAAGAGCAGCTTGTACAGCATATCAAAGAACAGAGGCCGGATTCCATCAAAGGCCTTGTCCTGTTGGATTGTTTGTCCGTACCATGATATGCAAGGTGCACACCAACCAAGACGTGACGTGACGCCAGTTGGCAGGATTCGTCAGTGATGCCACTCGCAACGTGCAGCTAGCATCGTAACTGCAGGATGTGCATTGCGGCAATTGGCTCTTTGGCTTACAGTTCCAGCAATGCATCGCGGGTAGATTTCGCCAACGCAGAATGCAATGACTTGCGGGAGGATCTGAGAGAATCCCTTGTATGGATGGTCGATTGCCGCCGAGAGAAATCCAATGGCGCGTTCGACAACGGCCGAGCCAGTTGGACGGCGCAGATGGGCGACAAGAGCGTCGCCCTTGAGCATCGACATGAATAGCTCAATGGTATCCATGACCACGTCCATGTTCTCGCGCGCCATTTGAGCGCGCAGTGCGTTGAAAAGCAGAGAAATGTGGTCCAGCAGAAGACAAAGCATAGCTGAGCATAGAGGCAATTGCAAACAGCATGTCAGCTTCTGGTGCAGGCATGGCCGGCGCACAAGATTGCATGGGCCAGAGCGTCATACCATCATCATTTCCGTACAAATGGAGCAGGGACGCGACCGGCCGAATTTCAGGACGGAGCGCTGCAAACACGACCTCCTTTGGCAAGGTGCTCTCTGAGCGAACAGCCAGCAGACATCCGGAAAGCGCGTCCAAGGATGCGGAAATCTGCTGCCGCACTGCGTGTGCGCAGCATTATGCCATGGATCAGCAACAACAAGGTGCAGTACCAAGTCAGTATCGTGCTGGCAACTGAGCGAGCCAATCAAGTTCAAATCGCACCCTCGGGCCGATTGCTGTTGGCTGCCATATCCTGCGACTGAATGACAGCGAGATAGGCACTCAAGAGAGGCTGCATGAACTGCCCAAACATATCCGACCGTGATTTCCATTCCTGGCAGTGTGCATGTGAGTAAGTAAAGTGCACTGGCAAAACAAATGTAGACTGGATGGAGAGGATGGGCACCATCCTTACCTGCTCGGATGTCTTGGCATTCAATACAGGAAGCACAAAGAGATTGGTGGCAAAGCGATATAAATTGATCTTGGCATCTTGAGGGAAGGTCAGGGCAGTTTGGTGCATCTCCGAGAGGACTTGAAGCACAGCGGGCTGCTTGAGTAGGTCTGGACGGACTGTTTCGGAGAGAGAGCACAATAGACGGGACGATGCCATTCTAACTTGATCGTTCTAAATGGCCGTCGAGTCAGTTGACAATGACAACGAGTGAGTGACATTGCAGGCAACCAGCTTACATCAAAAGTCAAGAAGCGAGTCGTGATCAAAGAGAGCCGCGTGATCAGAGCATCAAAGCTGGCGGCTGCTTCAAAGTTGGCTTGTGCAGTTTGGTGGAACAGCATGAGCCAATGGGCATAGAGAGAGACGGTATCAAGTACGTTTCCAGCTCTGCGATCATTCAATGTGTCATGAGCATCTAGACACGACAGTCAAGCACGCCAACCCAGACACGACCTTTAGGCGACTTACAGCGACAGGAGCTGATCGGAGGCCTGCCTGTGGTCCAGAAGCAGCTCGGAAAGGCTGAGAAACTGGTCCATAACAGCAGACGAAGCGCCAAACGTCGCCTCAAACTGCTTGGTGAATAGATGGGAAATCCGGCCGAATACAAACGATGCAATCTTTACGGCTTCCACATCTGCCACAGCCCACACGTTGTTTGCTGTCCGCGTCAGTATCCAGGTTCGTTGGCCACACCGGGTCGGTGAACAGCACAGGCAACCGGCCAACCGACTCCAGAAATCACACCTCTTTGCTCAGCAGCCATCGACTTGCGACCCAAAGCATTGCGAATGGCCATCCCGCCGTTTGACAGCAGTTCAAAGCAAAGTTGGAGGACGTCAGAAGGATAGAGCTCTGCAATCTTGGCTGACGATCCAGGACATATGGATGCAGAGATGAGCTGATGCAACGCGCCGTGGAAGAATGGGCAACCAAGGTGGTGGACATACCATCAAGTCGAGTGACATTTTATCGACGGTGGCGACTTCCGACGGCGTCTATCATGACAACGTGTGGCTGATTAGCGCACCATCACATCGCATACAATTGGTTGCAATGAATCCGCAAACCTACCCAGTCCTTTGTGTTTGTTGCCGTCTCCATGCGTTGAATCAAACGGCTAGCAAGTCCAACAATACCGCCTTGATATCTGTGCATGGAAATGACAAGTAAGCAAGTATGCTGAAAACAACCAGAACGACTAGTCCTTGTCAGCCTACCTGGATAGATACAGCGCGGCCTGAGACGCGTCCTTGGCTTGGTTTGTTGCGGCCATAATCTCCACAAACTGATCCCAGACACGCATGCAGGCTGAAAAGTCCCCAGCCGTTTGCTGTTGTGCAAATGCCGCGTGTGCATGCAGCCAACGCGCATCAGCCTGCTGCTCAGAATGCGACATGGGCCTCCTCGATCGCAGCATAGAGGCACATACCTGCACAAACGTGTACTCGAAAAATAGACGCAAGAGCTCGGGAAGCTGAAAGTCGCCGGCCAACGATTCGGCTCTTTGTGAGTGCTGCGTCACAAAGTGACACACGAGGTCTGTCACTTTGGAGCGATAGCTAGAGGACAACACACGCGGCGGTATCGTCGCAGCGTGCATTTAAACAAGTCAGCACACGCACGCAGCCCATCGTGCACACCAAGACGTTCACAAAGAAACACGCATGCCGACTCACTCTTCATCGACAGTCACAGCCAGCTTCTCGCCGTCCGAGTCGAGCGTGCTTGTGAGGAATCGAAGAAGCTCGCAGATATGGCCCATGAGCAACACAATGAAATCAGCAACGCTGGATGGTGCGTACTTGCGAGCCAAGATCTCGTTGAGGCATGCGATGCTCCGGGCCCCCAGTTCGGAGACGTGGCTGTTATTCAGCTGCGCAAACTTGAGGAGTGTGTTGACGACGATCTGAACGGGAAAAGGATCAACCAGGGGAATCCACGCGAGCAAAAGGTGGATAGTGTCCAATGCCGTCTGGCACAATGCCGTGCCGCCAGCACTCAGTTGCGCGTGCTGTGTCATGTGCATCGCGTAAGACGGATCTCTCTCGTAATTGCCAGAACCATTGCGGTACACGGGCGACGGAAGCTGCGGCAGGCCTTTGGACGGCGAATATCCCAGGACGTCTGTTCCCGGCGAAGACACGAGGTGCTGGGTGAACTTGAGCGGAGACATTAGCCCGATTCCAATGCCAGGCGAAGGAAGTGCAGAGCTAGCGTCCTGCGTCTCTGCAAAGGGCAGACCGTTGTGCATGATCTCCGAATCGTACACGCGCAACAGCGCCTGGGTTGCAAGACGAAAGATGCGCGGGCATTCCGACTCAATGATGGCGCGCAGATGGGCACGCCGGGATGCATGGATGGCGTCCTGGTCGCGCACATTGGCAAACTCCTCGACGGCAATCTTGAGCAAGTTGAGGCACAATGCTTCGTCATGTTGCTGGAGGGCAACAATGCTGTCAAAGAAATCTGGCCATTCCGATGGATACTCTTGGCGGGCGATGAGCACAAGGAGCTTGTACAGCTTGGTTGATACAAACGACGCAAACGCGGTCCGGTGCTGGGACGATGTGACCAGCGACCACAAGAACTCTCTGATGCTCTTGCGAAGGGATTCAGACACTCGCGACTGCCATTGTGGAAGCAGATCCTAAACGTGTGCATGCATATGCAGGACAGCGTCCAGCATGGTTGTTAGTAACGGCTTGCCAGCACGGCCAGCCCAAACAATACAGATCCATAGAGGCACCTCAAAAACCGTCAAGCAGAACCAATGGGTGTACGGCGATGTGGCGTTGGGATTGGAAAGCAGCCGCTCGCACACTGCCACAGTATCTGGCCGCTGTTTGAGCTCCTCGAGCTGAGATTCTGTGCATTCGTGGCATCAACGTTTGGAGCGTGGGTGTCAGCCGCCTCGCACAGATGGCGACGATGCCAACAAGTCTGCCATTGAAACGGCTGGATGGTGCAATAGAGCATGGCAGGCAGTGCCAAGTCGGGCCAGCGCCGAGTCGAGGCTCAACTTGACAGAGCAGGGCCGTTCAAAGGCGGCGGCATGCGCAGTGTGACAAACGAGGCTCGAGCCGAGACTGCACAGAGTGTCGCTGGCGAGGTTACGCAGCATGGACTGACTGGAAGCGGTGACGCAGAGAGGGCGTCGGGATGCCTCAACTCACCTATCTGCTTCTTGCGAGAGGGCGGCGTTGAGGGCGACTCAAAGTACTCTTTCAGCAGAAACTGCAGTTGGTCTTCCATGCTGCAGGGCGACTGCTGCTGTAGCGAGACAGGATGCGCCTGTACAGACAGCCACACGGTTAGCTGCTGCAGTGGGGGAGACTGTTGCGCAGCTGCGGCGCATGGCCTGCCATGGCGCATCCAAGGATCTGCCTGAACGCCTCATGGGCTGGCACGCCGCCATCTTGCTCAATGTCACCTTTGTGAATGTTGGGGAACGAGTGGCGTTTCAATCGAAATTGCAAGAGAACAACGGGACCATCAACAAGCCCAAAGGCGGCGCAGAGGGCATGGCAACAGCCAAGACACAGTCGGGCAATAGCCGATCAGTGGCCGTGGGGATCCTCCTGCTGAGGCTCGGGGTCAATCTTGATCATGTCGCTGGCGAGCAAGCGGCAAGGTTCAAGTGTCAGTGCCCAGACTGTGCCAGCATGGCCGCAGTGGTCGTGAGTGCAAGAGCGCGACTTACTCAATACGCAGAAGGGCAATGGCAGCCTCAGTGGCGGCCTTGAGCGACTTGACCTTGGACATGGCAGGCTCGAGCACGCCAAACTTGAGGTTGTCGCGGACCACGCCGTTGATGAGATCCAGACCGTACCTAGAGAAACGGCCGCCACCACCACCGCCACCGTTTGTCAACACATCCACTGTGCAGCTGAACGCAGGTGCAGCAACAAGAAAAGTAAAACACGCACCACTTGAGCAGCTTCTTGGTCTCGTCGGCGTTGGGGCTCTGTGCAGCGTTGTGGTACGCACGGAGCTTGGCAATCAGATCGGTCGAGTCCTTTGCGGCATTAACAGCAAGCGTCTTGGGGATGACAAGCAGAGCGCTGGCAAACTCTGCAATGGCAAGCTGCTCGCGCGAGGCCTGACGGAGCACGATTGCCATTGATCGTCAGCCGGTCGGGTCAATGACGGCCTCGCAAACAGGACAGCATCATGCAGCCGTCCAGAGTGCGCGATGGGCAGTCCTTACAAGAGTGGTGGCAAAGTTCTCGAGATAGATGGAAAGAGCGGCCTCGACACAGCCGCCACCAGGAACAACAGTGTTGCTCTCGAGGGTGCGCTTCACGGCGCTAAGACAGTCGTGGATCGAGCGCTCCATCTCGTCAAGCATGTAGTCGTTGGCTCCGCGAAGGATAAGCGATGCCGACGAATGGGCCTTGGTGCCCTTGACAAGAATGCACTCGTCGTCCGAGATGCGCTCCTGCACAACCTCCTCAGCGTGGCCAAGGTACGAGGCCTCAAACGTCTCGTCGCCCTCCATGTTGGCAAGAGTCGAAATGAGGGTTGCTATGCGGGATCCACAAACAAGACAGTCGCTTGAGTTACACTGGCATGGCAGCAAGCATGCCTGCCCCAAACGCTTGAGCACAGGATGCGTCCAATCATAGTGTAAAACATACCGCCCGTGGCTCTAGCAATGCGCTTGAGATCCTCCTTTTTGCAGCGGCGAACAGCCATGGCGCCGGCCTCGACAAACAGCTTGAGGCAAAGGTCATCAATACCCTTGGTTGTCAACACGACATTGGCACCAGAGGCAAGAATCTTCTGGATACGCTCGGTGGTGATCTTGATCTCACGCTGGCGGATCTCCTCGAGCTGGTCAGGGTCGTCAATGACAATGTTTACGCCGAGGTGCATGCGCGCCTTTTGCAAGTTGATGTCCAGGCAGGCAATCTTTGCGTTCTGGACCTTGGTCTTCATGGCTGGAAGGCAGGAAAGGGGGGAAAGGCATGCACCGGTACCGAGTCAGCCGTCGGTCCATGCCCATGCACAGATCTGTCTGTTTCATGAGGAGCAAGCCTACCTTGCGAAGCCACTGTGCAGTTGAGGGCGTAGCCCTTGATGAGCATGCTCTCGCGTACACCGCGCCCGTGGGCCTTGAGAATGTTGACGGCTTTGATGGGGTACTTGCTCTCGCCCTTGTCGTTGGTGGACTTGACTGCAAGGATCGAGTCGACAACGAGGTTGGAAAAGAACTCGCTGTCTGATCCAATGATCTTGGACGACATGGAGGTCTTGGCAACGTTGATGAGACACTCGCGTCCAAGGCTGTCGACCTTTGTGGTCATCTGCTCCACAATGAACTTGACGGCCTCCTTGCTGGCAAGGCGGTAGCCAGTGATGATGGTGGTGGGGTGGATCTTGTTCTTGACAAGCTCATTGGCTCTGCGGAGCAGCTCGGCAGCAATGATGACGACCGACGTGGTGCCATCGCCAACCTCTCTGTCCTGCTGCTGGGCAAGCTCGACCAGCACCTTTGCGGCAGGGTGCTGGACCTCGAGCAGCTTGAGGATGGTGGCGCCGTCGTTGGAAATGGTCACGTCCTGATGCATCCAACGGTTGCAGCCACATCCAGTCCCGCCAAGCGCAGTCCCATGCAACACAGGCCCGGGTCCAGGTCCAGGTCCAGAGGAATGCATGTGCACAGCATCGACAGAGTGAGCGACAGAGTTCACGGGTCGGTTTACACATGAGGCACAATGCACTGCATGCATGCAGGCAGGCATAATGGCATGTAGGCAGACAGACAGGCAGGTGCAGATCCAACATACACCAATGTCGTCCACGAGCATCTTGTCCAGACCGACAGGTCCGAGGGAGCTCTTGACGATGTTGGCAATGGAAAGAACGGCCGTCACTGTGTGTGTGTGTGTGTGCAGTTGCAGACGTGTTCGTTGCAGCGGTTGTGCGGATGTCGGGTGGAGAGCGGCAGCCAGCCCGAGCCATGAAGCACGACAAGAGAGCGTTAGCAACGGGGGGCGGCACATGGGGGCATTCAAGGCTCGCCCGAGCTGGGCAACGAGCGGTGGTGGGAGGGCGACGGTGACGGTGACGATGACGGGATGGAGCCATGGGGGGCAGAGGGCCGTGCTGCTGGCGTCGCAGGCACCACAGCGGCCGCCCACGGCGCAGCGGCAGCAGCAGCACACCAAGATCACCGAGCCGGCAGCGAGACCAGGGTGAGCGGTCGGAGCAGGCACGGCCAGAGGGGCTGCCAGCGTCGACAGCCCGGCGTCGCTTGGCCAGAGCGCACAGACGCAGCGATGCAGCCACGCACAGATGCAGCGTCACAGCGTCACAACCACGCACGCACGCACGCACGCACGCCAACACTCAGAGGCAACGCACCGTTCTGCTGGCGCACCTCGGCGCCCGAGACTCGCTGACCACCAATGGAAAGTGCCTGGCTCATGGGGGACAAGGCGGGCGGTTGATCTGGGCGGGCGAGGGCGTGGGCGTGGGCGGGTGCAGGCAGTGTGTGTGTCAGTGGTCAGCGTTCCAGCGTGCCAGCGTGCCAGTGTGCCAGAGGCCAGAGGCACCAGCCAGAGCACCAGCCAGAGCACCAGCCAGCCAGATGCGGTGCATCGACCGTTACCAGCCAACGGCCTGTCCGACCAACCAACGCACAATCAGACACTTGGGCCAAGATCTCGCTGCTTGCACACTCACAGACCCATCTCGGGCCCTTGCACGCAGGCACACACCGACAGGCACCTTCTGGACGTTTGCCTCTCGCCCTTCCACCACCCTTCGCCTTCGCCCTTCCACCACTCTCGCCCTCTTCTTCGCCCTCTTCTTCGCCCTCGCCTTCGCCCTCGCCCTCGCTGAGCGCAATGCCGTCATTCTACGCCGACCGAGCCGCAGAGGCGGCCGCTGCCCTCAAGAAGCCGGCCGACTGGGCAGAGTTCCAGCAGCTGTCTGGCTCGCTGTACAGCGCCGCCCCTCCTGCCAGCCCAGACGGGCGCTTTGCCGAGCACTCGCTCGACTCGCTGCTGCACGATGCGTCGGCCTCATCTGCCTTTCTCACGCAGCTGCTCATGTACTGCGTCGCCAAGCACACGGCCGTCTCCATGACGGTGCCGTTTGAGAACGCCATCATCCTCAAGGTGACGACGCTGCTCAGTGCACCCCTCTCTGAATCTCTCTGCATCTCTCTGCATCTCCGCGCCAGGCTGTACATGCCACACCACGGCTTGCCCTCTTCTGGCCGTCCATAGCCGCTGTGCACAATCGCTGACGCTGCTGACACTGTGTGCTTGAACTGGCCTGCCTGTCCATCCGCCCGCCAACCTGGCCGCATCCAGCAAGTGCAATTCGTGCCTTCAGACGAGTATCTGGACCGCATGCTGCAGAGCAGCTCTGCGCAACGTTTCGACAATGGCTTGAACGGCGGCCCAAAACAATCGGATCCGGATGCAGCATTCGAGGTTGTTTTCAAGCCTGTCTTTGCTCTTGTTGGCCCATGTTGCCCATCGATCGGACATTGTGGCTAACAGCATTGACATGATGCGCATGCGCATGTGCCTGTGTCCGTGCCTGTGCCTGTGCCTGTACATTCACGGTATTGCAGGACGCGACAGACGATGACCGTGACGACGATCGCAGCTTTGTAGACGTGGACGAGTATGCGTCTGATCTGGAAAAACGTGCCTTTCGTTCTTCTCGGCGTCAGCCAACAACCACCGCCAACATGGCAGCCGACTCGTCTGGCTACCTTCTCCGTACAACCTTTGACGACGACGATCCGACACGTCCTCCGTATCAGCTTCCTGTTTTGGACGTTGGGACCTTTGGCGTCATTTACCGCATCGCCACGCTCAACGACGAGGGCTTTGCATCGCTCTGGAAAGGTATGCATTCTTCTTTTGCTTGCTCCTTCTTGCTAGCCATGATTGTCCACCTGAGGCTTACAATCTGCACCAATCGGCCATCCAACCAATGGCCAAATGGCAATCGACTTGGCTCGCATTGGACAGGCAACTATGCATACTTTTTCAAGGACCTTCTCTTTTCGTGGACCCAGCCCACTGTCAGCGATGTGCTGGCAACCGTTCTTAGCATACCTATTGACGACGCCCCACTTACGCATGCCGAGTCACCGAATTCTGCCGTTGGTCTGCTGCTTGCAAGCCATGTCATTTCTGGAGTGCTGTACAGTCCCTTGGACCTTGTTCAGACGCGGTACGTCTCCTCCTTCTTGCTGGCCAAACTGCTGCTTTCTTGTCCACTCGACTCGATGCAACAGTCGAGCAACCACTGCCATGTTTTGCGCCATGTTGTGCACTAACGCACACGACATGTCCAGGCTGGTCGTGCAAACCTCGAAGCGAATGCGTCGAAAGTATAGATCTGTCTGGCACGCGATTGGCACCATCTTGACGGAAGAGTACCCAAACGACCCATCCGGCATCTTCTTTGCTCCCAACCTCCTGGTCCCATCGGTCGCCTACTATCTATTGAGTCCAGTCTTCAAGCACATGGGCCCGTTCTTCATTGACCGATGGATTGGCGTGAGCCAGGAAGACCAGCCGCTTGAATACCTGTTCTTTGAGCTCGGATTCAGCCTTCTCGAACTTGTTGTCATGCTGCCCATCGAAACGGTACGCCGCCGGCTCATGTGCCAAGTCATCCGACGAACACCGCAGCGCCAGTCCAACCGCAGCAAGCGAGGCGCGCTGGAGGAGCGCGAGTTCCAGACCTTGGTCGAAACGTCCCCGATCCCGTACGCAGGCGTGTTTGATTGCATCTATCGCGTCGTGGCCGAAGAGGGCGGCCCTCGTGGCGTGGACGGCAACGCGGGTGGATCCTTGCCTGGCCAAGGTGATGATGCTGGCCACGAGTCCGACGGCGATGCTGCAGGAAATAGACAGAGACGCGGTGCACGGGGCCAGGGGCGGCGACGCCACAGACACAGCCGCGGCCAAGACAGGGGTGCTCCGTCAGGCGCAGACGGACGCGGCGGGGCTGCTGCTCGCCAACGCCGAGGACTGCTGAGTTCTCTTGGGCGTTTGTCTGGCCTGTACCGCGGATTCACAGCCAGACTGGTTGCCAATGTGCTTGTTGCCTGCCTTCAGGCAGTTATAAAGACCATCGACGTCGCTGACAGCGACTAGACTTTCAGGACCAACCATTGCTTCATCTTCCTTCGACCACGTTGATCTCATGGCACGCAGCAGCAACAACACGACCTTTCGGAGCGCAGCGTTTGATCCAGCCCTGCTCGTGGCGCAGATGGTGGCCCTGCAGTGCAGCTACTACCTCAGCCTGTCGTTCGTCATCCTTCTCTTTGAGCTGCTCATGGGCGCACCCATGAGTGTGCGCCATCTCCTGGTCTTCAACGAGGTTGACCCGTCCACAGCGCTTGGCTGGAGCCTGGTCCTGGCGTTTCTGGCATCTGCCGTTGTGACGTGAGGATGTGACGTTGGACGCCTGTTGCATGTCTGTTGCATTCCAGGCTGGCACGCACACAGGCACACTGACTTGCAGCCTTGCTTGCAGGTGCTTCCTGGCGCTGTACATTGTCGAGCGGTCCAGGCTGTGTCTCGACTTTGCATGCACCTTGCACGGCTTCCACACGCTCTTTGTCTGGATGTACAGCGGCCGGTTCCCCAACAGCCTCTTTTGGTGGCTGACGGTGGCGGCGTCCACGACGATCCTTGCGCTGGGCAGCCAGTACCTGTGCATGCAACGAGAGCTCGAGCCGATCCAGCTGGGCAGCACTGGCCGCAATGCATCTGGCTCCGCTGCTGGCAACGGCAGCACAGGCACGGCTCCCGATGGCGGCAATGGTGGCGCGAGCGGTTGGCGGCGACGGCTGGACGGACAGCCCGCAGACGCAGTGGAGCTGGAAAGACTGAATGCACCTGTCGTCTGAATGATCCCTGTTGCAGTTTGCTGTGTGGCTCTGGATTCATTCGCGTGGCTGGCGAAACAGCGCTCGGCAAGGGGTTGCCGGTCGCTGATCAGAGCCGTGGGCTGCCGGCCAGTCTCTCATGGACTGGATCATGAGAGGTTTGCAACGACATCAACCAGCTCCGACTCGGGAATGAGCCTGTAGCCGTGCTCCAGTGTAACTGATGCAACCTGCACATTGGATGCCGAGATCTTCTCCTCCATGACCTGCTTGAGCACCCTGAGCGAAAGGCTGATGGCCTCTGTAAGCGTCAGGGACTGCGCACCAATGCAGCGTTTGGACAAGTGGACGCGTTAGATGGCCTGCCACACATGGCGCCTGCCTCAGACGATCAGTCATACCTTGTGGAAGTGCTCCTGCAGCTCAGTTTGAGCACCCTCAGAGCCAGACCCAATGGCCTTGGCGTCGTAGCGTGTCAGGGTTCCAGACGGATCGGCATGGTACCTGTGTGCAGCATTCGGTGAGTGCTGTGCATCCCAGCCTGCTCCTGGCAGGCAGCAAGAGGCTTACAGTTGCGGGCCCTTCTCGTCAACACCTGCAATGAGCAGCGCAATGCCAAACGGACGAGACTGTTGGCAAGCACAGCAGGGACGCGATATTCTCAGCAAGCCATCCTTCCCTATTCATGCAGCAAGCGCACATTGACACAGCCAGCAGGCATTACCATGAGTGCGTCTTCGCCATCGGCACTCTCACCAAAGCGAAGAGCAAGATCGCAGACGGCCTGTGCAACGCTCTCGACCTTGATCTTTTCGTTGTACGAGAACCAGTGGTTCTGCAAGCCACGAAAGCGTGCATTACAAAGGGTTCATGCGGCGTTCCCTGTCAGTTAACGTGCACGACATGCACACACAGAGCATACCCACCTGAGCCTCGACACGGGCATGGTCGATCATGGTTCGCGAATCGGCAATGAGACCCGACATGGCGCAGCCAAGGTGCGAGTCGATCTCCATAATCTTCTCAATGGAGCTGGATTCGAGCAGCGGCGATGTGAGGCGTTTCTCAACGGCGAGGACGACACCCTGCGATGTCTGAATGCCGATTGCCGTCGAGCCAAGCTGAAGGGGTTGGCGTGGGAGAGATGCGCGCCAACATGGGAAAGGAGCAGGGACATCCGCAACCAGGATCAGGGTCAGTGCGAGACCATGACGAACAATGGCACACTGGCCTGACTCTGCAAGACATACCTTGATGGCCTCGATGGCATACTCGACTTGGAAGAGACGGCCCTCGGGGCTGAAGGTGTTGACACCACGGTCGTATTCACTCCTGGTGAGCATGCACAGTGCCCGTCGCGGTCGGTCGGTTGGTTGGTTCGTCGGATGCGACGTGTGCAGAGCACCAGATATGATACGCCGGGGGTGCGGCAGAGGTGGGCGAGAGGTGCGCAAGAGGTGCGCCAGTGGCAGGACCGCAGCAGTATGATGCAGCATGGCGCACGGGCAGGTGGCGGTTGGACGACAGGGTTCATGCGGACAGCAGACCGAGAGCGCCAGCAGGCACGAGAGACGAGCGTTGCCACATCGACGACGACGACGACGAAGCATGGACGCAGGCCAGGGTTGGGCGTGGGCGGCAGACAGCAGCGAGCATTGAGGCGGTCAGAAAAAGCACATGTATGCGCAGCGTGTCGGCGTGCATGCGAAGTGCAGCACAGCATGGACCAGCAGCACGCAAGCCAGGGTCACGGACCTGGTCAGAAACATCGCTCGTGTTGAGTTGGTTTGGGTTAAGATCGGCCTCGGTCATTCATTGACACATTCGACGGACACGGACACTTTGGGCTACGACCGCCAGAGCTGCGCGACCTTGTGCAGCTGCTCCATGACTTGCGGAAAGAATGCGCCGACGCTCTCGATGATGAGCGTCTGCAGGTACTGGATCGCCTCTTCGTCGTTGAGATCCAGGCGGAACCGTTCCTGGACCTGCGGGATACCATTGTAGCGGCACAGTGTGTCAGCCCTGCTCCATGCTCGTGGCATTTCTCTCCAACAGCCTACCTTGGAAACCACCTTGTCAGGCTCGAGTGCAATGTCGGGGATGTTGGCATTGACCATGAGCGCAAACAAGTTGAGTATCAGGTTGGCCGACTTGCGCAGACTGTTAAAGGCAATGAACGCGTATGACTTGAACTTTTGGTAGTTGGGCGACATGGCACCGCCCATGGCCTCGACCATTTCCTTGCACAGCTTCATGGGCGGTGGGAACGGCTTTGGGTCGCGTCCGAGAATGAAGCCAAAGTCAATGTGGAACAGACAACCGTCTTGAGTAAGCAGCAGATTGTCAAGATGACGATCGCCAATGCCAAGCAGGTACGTGATGACACAGTATCCGGCTGTGTGTTGTCCACATCCAAATGCATATCCATGTTCGTCGGAACCCATCATTTGGTCAGTTTGCCAATGTGCATCCAGGAGCAAGCCAGAGAGCATGTTCAACGCACACGTGCTCCGAATGTACGTGTCCATGATGTGCGGTGGAATGTCTGGAGTGCTGCCGCCACCCTCAGAGCTGGTCTGCTTCAAAAAGGACACGATGCTGTTGCTGTGCTCTGCGAGAATACTTGCAATGGCCTTGGACGGAACAAACTGAAGCATGCCTGTCCGCATCCGAGCGATTGCATTGGTGCTTAGACGCTGCATTGCTTGCCATGCCATCCACATCAAGAGTGCGCTGGACTCCACCATCAGACACACGCACCATGGTCAGTGCCCGTGGCAAGCACCTTGTACGGCGTCAGGCGGAGGTCCAGGTTCTCTTTGCGCAGGAGCCGATCCATGAGCGTGATGATCTGCACAACCAGCTGGTCTTGTCTCAGATCATCGCCCGTTTTGAAAATGATCTGGCATCAATAAGTGCACACGCCCGGCAACCATCAGCCCCTGCCACGCCACAAACCCGCTGTTTCCAGCAGTGCACAAACACAAGACAGTCGCGCACCGAGTACTCTGTGCCGTCCAGACACGAAAACGTGAGATGCAGAGGCAGCAGAGCCGACTTGAACACGTTTGCTTTCTCTGTTTGAAAGAGGCAGCGTCAGCCAACGGCAGAGCTGAGGCTGCTTTGCTTACACGACACGGCAGCGACAAGAGCCTTTTGTCGACATACCAGCGACAATCCCGGTGACTTGGACTTTGGCATCCAGTGGCAGTGGCAGGGGTGGAAACGACAGTAGTCCATTCTTTGGGTCTGCAATCAGACTGCGGAGCCGCTCAATCTGTTGGTCATTGAACAATGGTGATCAGCAAACGCACCAATAGCCATTTCCCACTTTGCGTAAAGCGCGGAAGCAGTGTACTTTTTTCGGCCGCGTCTCCTTTGACAGGCGAAGCTCCTTTGAGATCCGCGCAATGGATGCAACGAGCTCGCCCTGTCGGCGCAAAGTGTCGCGGCGGTGGACGCCATCTGGCATCTGCGCCAGCATGAGGAGAATGAGAGACTGCCATGGCAATCACATCAAGCCGCCGACGGAATGAATGGCTGAAACCTTACTTCGACCATGGCTGACATGAACTGGAATGCGATTTTGGCGTATGTTTTGCCAATGATCTTGTCCTCACACTCGACCATGAGGTACCTGGATGCCATGCAAATGCGCAGTTAGCCTGGCTGGGGTTTCAATCGCAAACGCGATCGATGCACGTGCCAATGCAGATAGTTGCCCAGGATCGGGTTCTTGATTGCGCGGTCAATCAGAAAATCAACCAAGGGCGATTCAAGGATGGACGTCTTTTCATCCAGCCGCTCAAACTTGAGGGCCTGAACAAGCTGTAGTAGATACAGTTGCAGCTCCTGAACGTTGGAACGCGTGAGCAATAGCACGCTCTGGCCGCATTCCTCTCTGGCGCAACCGCCGCCTCCATAAGCATACCTCGTCATCGGCCTTGTTCAGCTGCATAACGGCATATGCACGGACACTGCCGTCCTCAAACGTCGGCCCAAGCAGCTCGAGTGCATCCTCGACATCAATATCGACCCAGACACTGAGCAGCTCGCTTGCTTGCTTGGCTTCCGTCGCATCTGTCCAGATGACGCATTTAAGGAACTTTGTAAGAGCCTGAAGGGCAGCGCATGCGTGTTAGACTGCCTCTACTGCTACGTTTCTCTTGGATCCTTGCAAGATGTCAGCATAACCACGCTCGCCTTTTTGTCACGCGTCAAGAAGAAGCGGAATTTCCAGAGCAGATCCTTTTCTTCTGCAGTCAGGGCTTTGGTCGGTGGATATCTCAGTATTTTCTGCGCATTGCATAGCATCAGCAGCCTGAAGTGAAGCATGCAAGCGTGCACCGTGAGCTGCAAACGCGACCGGATGGCATAGGGCATACGTTGAGCTCATCACGAAGCTTTGCATTTGGCTTGAGCTCGCGATCCAAGGGACCATTGCGATGGCTTCTTGCGAGCTTCCTGTGCTTGCTTTCGATTGGATTGTCGTTGAACATTTCCTGGTCGTAGATGGACACCACGTCCGAGTCCAGCGAGCGAAGCGTTGTGTTTGGTGCAAACACGTACTCCTGTTTGGGAAAACGCAGGCGTCGGATGAGTGTGCGGTGCACTCAAAGGATTGTGATTGAGCATGCATACCTTTTCGTTAAAGACAACAGGAAAGTCAAACTGCGGAAGGTCAATGTACAAATAGAGGTTCTTGTGGTTTGATGCCTCTGACTGGAGCAAAACAGGATTGCGATTGGCGTCAGCACACTGCTGCTCACCACATGGTTGCGCAGCTGGGATCTGTTGTGGGACATACGTGGTGGATTTGCTCAACCTCGCGGAAAACAAGCTGGTCGAGCCAATCAATCCTTGGGATATCGGCCCGGTCAAACTTGCGCATAATCTTGCTTGGCAGCATGTCAGACTTACAGGCAAAAACCACGAGGATGCCATATGACGCATCATGCCACTGACCAACCGCACCTTTTCAATGCGATCCATCTCGGTTGGTTGTCCATTCTTGAACGGGGTCGTTGTTGGCATTGAGCCATCTGCCTCTTTCCACGGCCACAGAAACAGCTTATGGCGACCTTTGCGGAGCGTGCTGATCCACCCATGCAGCAATGGTCAGCGCCTGTACGTGCGTAGGAGATTGTTGGACGCGGCGGTCGACATACTTGTTCTTGCCAAAGAGGCCAAAGGACGTGCCGGCAATGGCAACCGGCCGTCGCGGGGCATACACATCCCACACGGTGAAGACGAGCTGGGTTGATGCCGGGAGGTTGCCGTATGTGAGCGGCAGCTCGACCCATTCGTTCCATCTGTGTGTGCCGCAATGAGCAAACAGTGCGTTTCGTCGACAGGCCATCGCGCACTGGCAACGTACACGAGGCTGTTTCCATCAAGGATCTTGAATCCCGAGCGGACAGGCAGGGCCAGCGGCTTGTTCTCTGCGTATGGCTGGCAGCTAATGTACACATTGCAGCCATTGCCGCCGTCGCCAGCAGCCCCACCAGCTGCGCCGCTCATCCCACCGTTTCCAACACCTTCGCCACCGATGCTACTCGCATTTGCGCCAGATGTGGCACCAGCTGCACTGCTGCTGCCGTTGCCGCTACTGCTGCTACTTGCACTACCCGTGCTGAAGCTGCTCGGAAAGTTGCTGCCAAGACCGGTGCGCAAGTATGGGTCGGCCAGCACCCTGGATAAGCTTGGTCTGGGCCTGAACCCTTGGACAGATCCACTTCAGAGCCTCGGCGGGCAGGGTGAGTGTGTTTGTCGGCAGCATCAAAGTGCATCGGAGCACACCGGCAGAGGGCCACACACATCTTGAACCTGACGTTGAGGTCCAGCTCGGACGAGAGGCAGTACGAAAAGTCTGATATCTGAGCCCGCTCGCTGCGTCCAAGGCCGCCTCCGCCGTCTGGACTGCCGCCGCCTGTCTGGGCCATCGCTCGTTTGTGGTTATCCAAACAACCAGCATGATTTCACGAGTAACGAGACCCGCATCAAGAGCAGCGACATCTGCATTTGCAGCAACAGCAGCGGCCGCCTCAACAGCAGCCGGCCCATGCGCGGCCGCAAAGGCAGCTGCAGTCTACACACATGTGCCTGCCATGCCCTCGCGCATGGTCCACTCGGGGCGCTCTGCACTCTCCAAGGCCGTTATTGTGAGCCCGCCTTTTCTTTTTTGGAGTCCAACCCCCCGTAGATGGCAGCAATGTGCAGCAGTGTGCATGCAACAGCAGGCATGCTGTGCAGAGAGGCGGGCCATGCATGCTCTTGTCCGAGTGTCGTTTGGCTGACTCTGCACCTCTCCACTCTCATGGCCAGAACAACGACCTGCCCTACCCTGACGGCCTCTCTCGCCTGCTCAACCCAGTCGGCTACCTCAAGTGGAAGATGAACGTCATCGACAGCGCTCGCCTGACCTACGAGGTCTGTGCCGCCCAGTTTGAGCAGCAGTCTGCTCTCATGAAGGGTGAGCATCTGCATCTTGCGTCTCTTGCAGCATTTCCCCGCTGTCCATGCCGTCCGGCACCGCAGCCTGTGGAAATGCGCTCTGAGTCGGACGGAAATGCCATCGCTCCACAGAGCCCAACGATCCAACGATCCAAACATCCAAAGATCCGTCTTCTCACATCCACAAACGCTGCATCTCGGCTGCTGCATACAGCTCTCGGTGTCGAGGAAAACTTCCAGGGCTGGTTCAGCATGACCATCTTGCACGTCTGGATGGTGAATGCACGGCTGCGCGGCGAAGGTGCCAGTGGAAAGGATCTGAAGCAGGAAATCTTCAACCACATCTGGCTGGATGTGGAGCTGAAGCTCCACCAGGCTGGCGTAAGTCCCATGCTTTTGCATATTGCATGCGCTTCTGCCAGATGCTTGGTTCAACAAAACACAGGCACTGATCATGCCAATGCGGCCACCTTTTGCAGGTTAAGTCCAACATCTCCAAGATCACAGAAAACCTCCTGGACTCGTACTACGGCCAGACGCTTGCATACGACGAGGGACTATACTACGGAGACGCGGTTCTGGGATCGGCTTTGTGGCGGTATGTCCGCGTGGTTTCATCGGGAGGCGCGTCGGCCAATGGACCGATCAGATGGGATGGCTTGTTGACTGACACGAGCATGCATTGCTCAACAGCAACTTCTTTGGAGGACGCGAGCTGGATGCGGCGCAGCTTGCTCTCTTGGTCGACTACACGCGGAGGCAATTGTCGCACATTGAGCAGGCGCCGTTTGAAGAGATCCTTGAGGGTCGCTTCCAGTTCCTACCCAACTAATATTCCTTCGGGGCACGCTCATCTCTCGTGGTCATTCACCCTCCTTGCAAGCTGAGACTGCCAACAAACCACACCACCATCATTTCATCTCCAATGACCATGGCTTCTTCACAATCCTGTCCAGTCTGGAGCCAGACTGCTGCAACCAAAGATTGCCGCTGCCAGCCGTTGCGTCTTATGCTGCGTCTTCATTCATCTCTTCCGCTTTTTCCGTGCACCGCCTGTCTTGTTGAGATACATGGATAAAGGGTCCATGGGTCGCGGCCGAGTCGGACGCGTTTGAAGACTCTCTGACAGCTTGCTATTCTCTGGTGCGGCAGATCCGTCCTTGTCCGGCGACTCCTGAGACGCTTGCAGCGTTCCTGCAGCTGCAGCAGCAGCAGCTGCTGCGCCAGACTTGTCCTGCGACTGCTTGCTGAATCCGCGGCCAAGGATGGCTCGTTGAAGCTTGTTTTCGACTTTGCTGCTGCTGCGACTTGGCACCTGCAGATGTGCCATACAGCAGCGTGCTAGATATGCCAGCGATCCACAGCAACTCGTCAGCAGCGTCAGCGACCTGCACACTGCAACTGGAGCCAAGCCATGGCTTGGCTGTTGATGCCATCCTCTGCACAACAGAGTCTGTGATGAGCAAACGAACCTAGACACCTGCGACTTTTCAGACGAACGGTCGGCGTACTCTGCAGGCAGCCATGAGTTCACCATGCTATGCACGATGCCAACCGACAGCTCTGCACGGGTTTCGAGCACCTGCAAGTCGATTGGGCTGTGCTGTTGCTGTTGTCGTTGTCGTTGCTGTTGCTGTTGCTGTTGCTGTTGCTGTTGTTGCTGTTGTCGTTGCTGCTGCCTCATTAGACTCGCCCATTCCAACTTGCGGTATTAGGCTAGTGAGCCATGCCAATACACAAGAGTCAGCTGCCTGCAAAGACGGCCAGTGAACAACGCACATCAGCGAGCTGGCCACCTACTTGTATGCGACTGTTGAGGTCGATCCGAGCCGATAAATCAATGTTGGGAATCATTGGGTGGCATTTGGGTCACGTGTAACTCACGTGACTTGGTGAAGGGCCACAACGGCACGCCAATCATTTTCGCACTCTCAAGGCCACGTTGACAACCCCATGGCGGACATCGATGTGCTCCGCAGAAAGCTGCAGCAGCTGAGCGCACAGTGGAGAGAGAATGCAAGGAGATGGAGATGTTCAAGAGAAAGGCTGCAGAGCTGCAGGTTGTATCGTGCATGTTCACCGGCCACTGAATACTTGCACACGTTCCGACAAGAGGCATGGCCAACTGACGTCTATCTCAACGGTGCGCTGCAGACCGCATATGCTTCCAAAGGCCCAGGCAGGTCCAGCATGGATGCTCTGCAGGCTATGCTTGGCGACAAGTGGGCTGTCGTGTGCCAGGCAGGAGCCAGCCCTGGAGTTTTTGCTTACCTGGACAAGCATCCACTCTTCTCGGCCCTGAACCGACAGACGACGACCGGATGTGGCTCATGGACATGCAACGAGAGAACCAGATCCTGGCGCAGCTGGTCAAGCAGTACGAGTCGACGCTCGAGGTGATCATGGCCAAGTTTCGCACACAGACAGTAGGTCGCTGGCTGGCATCGCTGCAACTGTGCACGCTGGATACATGCCACTGTCGCGCAGTCCAAGGAGATACCAACTGGCCCTCCCTTGACAGCAATACGTTCAACGAGAGCGCCAAGAAAAGAAGAGAGAAGTCGAGCGGCTGCTTGAGGAAGAGCGGGTGAGTGGGAGCGAGGAAGCTGCCATGGAGCCGTCTCTCACCAAGCTGCCGCTCTGTCCAGGCCGAGAATGCATTGCTTAGGTCTGAAAACGCGCGTCTCATGGAGCATCTGGCCAAGTGTGTGCAAGTGATGCGCGAGGCTCTGCATGCCAACGAGGAAGACGACGACATCCATGCCGCAGGCCAGATGGCTGGTGTTATGCAGGAAAATCAGGCACTACGCGACATGCTCAGAGTATCGTCACTTCCAAGTCCATCGTCATCTCCAGACAATCATGCTGTGCCACTATCCGTCGTCAGAGCGCATAAACGATCCAGAGCAACAACAGTTGGCCTGCAGTCTTGCTTGCGATTGAACAGTATCCCGATTTTTACACGCCACCATGATCCTGCTGCATTTATAGATCATTTATTTAGCATGCGATTATCACGTTACGGTCGAGAGGATGGCGTTGAGGCAGAGGGCAGTGCATCCAGCTTAGCAAGTACGCGCTCGGCCATGGTCATGTACACCTTGGCATGCATGCTCTCTGGCTGAGACACCGTGATGGGCTTGCCATTGTCCGAGGTGGTGACAACGTCCGAGTGCAGTGGCACGTCAGCCAAGAATATCAATGCCCAAGCCCTTGGCTGTTTGCACCACGCGTCCTTTCCAAAGATGTGCTCTTGGTGGTTACATTTCGGACAGCAGAAAAAGCTCATGTTCTGCCACCATGCCAAGGATCTGCACAGACATGCATCCATACACGAGCAATGTGTGAGTTTTATGTCTTTGGCGGCCAAGCCAAGTAGAGATTGTGCGTCGCGGAAGCATACGACCGAGATCAGCGCAGCCAGACTTACGGGCACATTGACCTTGCCAAACATGTTGGTGCCTTTCTTGGCATCGAGGAGAGCGACGTCTTGCGGCGTCGACACAATCACTGCACCTGCTCGACAAGTGTTAGGCGCGACTGATCCAGTAGCGCGGCAAATCCAGCGGCAACAAACCAGCCAAGGGAATCTGCTGCGTGATGGTCAGCTGAGTGTCGCCTGTTCCGGGCGGCATATCAATACGAGGACATCGAGTCCAGACCAGTCCACCTGGCGCAGAAGCTGCTCTAGGGCTTTCATGACCTGCAATGCAAACGATCAGCAAGATATTGAGCCCTGCACGCCTGGCTGAGTAAGAGGTGGTTGTTGTGCATGAATGCTACCATGAGACCGCGCCACACGACCGCATCATCTTGGCCGACAAGGAACCCCATGCTCATTGCATCGGATGCCGTAGTTGGTAAGTGGGATGAGCATGCGGGCTGGCGATCAACGCAGGAGTCGTGTCAGACTGGCAGCTTCCTTTGCAGTGTCCAAGAGCCACTTGGCATTGGAGCCTACTTTTGGGATCAATGTCGGGTTCGCCAGACAGGTTTCATCATGCGAGGGATGGACGGGCCAAACAGATCGGCATCCAGCAGTCCGACTCGCTGGCCGAGTCTTGAGAGGGCCACGGCCAGGTTGACTGTTGGGAGGATGTTTGGAGGTGCATCCGAGGTCAATGCGCTGCCGTTCAACCAGCATTGGATGCGACTGCGCTTGCCTGAGGTCGTGGACTTGCCCACACCGCCCTTTCCAGAGGCAACGGCAATGGGTGTGCTTGACGCCTGCGATAGGAGTTCGCACTAGGCAGGCCTCTGGCGGCTCTCGGCAGCTTTGGCTCGTTGGGGTCGTTGAATCGAGACGGCTGCTGGTGGCCATGGCTGTGGTTGTGGTTGTGTGCAGCGGCAGGCAGCGGCGGCAAGCCCTGCAGCGACAGCCAAGCGTTGGACAGAGAGTCACGGCCTCAGTCGGTTCCGGCCATCGTGATGACCGCAAGCCTGCTCCAGCGAGCGGACGGGCAGCGACACAGCAGCCTTACCAGAGGGTTCTGGTGTGCCAAGGCTGCCCAAGTCTGGAAGGAACGCGACGACGGCAACGATCTCGCGCGCTGCAGCAACATGTTCATGCCGAGTTGATGAAGCTTCAATATGGCGTTTGACCAAAGCTCACGACGAGACCACTGGACGGCCACAAGACTGGTATGAGGGGCATGGGCACGCCTTGTCCTATTCTCTCTTCTTTGTGGGCTTGACAGGGCGGGATCGCGGCGGCAGCTTGGCAGCCAGGCTCTCTTCCTTGAGAGCGGGCCGGCAGGGGCTTGAGCTTCATGTAGTCGATCACAATGGCCGCAACCTCTTCCAGCTTTCCCTTGTTGTAATTCGCCCACGACCGTGCTCTCTGCCATGGGCATGCGGTAGTAGCCCATGTCGCTCATAAACTCCAGCTCCAGTCTGCAGCCCGTCGGCAATGGCCCAAGCGGCATCCAGCCACCGCGATGTTATCCAGTTGATGCATGCATGTGCGGCAGATCTGTCAGCAGAGAACCCGCAGGCCAGGTGGCAATGATCTTATGCACGGATCCAATGGCAGGCAGGTCGGCAGGCACACGGCAGGCATACGGCAGGCGGTGTCTGTAGCGTATACCTGTGATCAGATTCCGGCTCTCCTTGGTGGTCACGACTTCGCACTGTCCGTGTTTGCCACCACAGTCTGGCGATGAGTGCCACGCCATCAGCACGGCACTTGCACGGCACATACATTCACAAGCTCGTCTGCCTGGGACACACGGATCCACTTGATGCGGCCCCAGCTTCTTCTTGGTCACCGAGACTTGGCCGATCGTCTTGTCAATGAGCACCTCGAACGTGTCGTCGATGAGCGAGTATGCGAGCACCACAAACAGCACAAACGAAAGGCCAAACTGCGTCAAGCCGGTGGTTTGTGTAGTAGCACGCCGCCGCCCCGAGCTACCGCACGTCCATGGCATGCCCATTGCGTTGCGTGCTTGTCGCAGATGCATCGCCCATCCGTCGGCAAACGCCCAGACAAGTGCGCGAGGTGGCACCGTGTCAGTGACTCGAGCAAGCGAACGGCATCCTCGTCGGCACAGAGCCTGCATGCCCACTCCACATCGCTCACCAGTGACACCACCCCAGCAACAACAAAGTCGCCCAGCCGTGGCTCAATGGCGCAGACATACAGTCTGTCGTCTGAGCGCTCGACTCGCGGCGCAATGCGTCGCATTTCCGCCAACACGTTCATGTTGTGACTGAGGGCAAAGTTCGGCCCGGTTCTCATACCATTACCCCTGTGTGGAATTGCTGTGATTGGTCAATCCTGGTGGAATCGCTGTGATTGGTCGATCTAGAGAGCCCTTGAGAAGTGCTGACACTGCGCGATGCGAGCACAGCAACGGCAGTGGTGCAGGCAGCAGCGCTGCTGTCTCGCTGGGCGTGCGTGTGTGTCTCCATGAATAAAGAGGGGCGAATGCATAGTCATGTGCAACGCTCTCTCTCTCTCTCTGAGGAGCATGCCATTCCACACACACACAGACCAGTGCTCCATGCGTTGCTGCCCAAACAATCAGAGCATGCCAATGCAAACAAACACCAGATCGGCGACTTGCCACGACACACAACAACACGCAACAACAAACCAACAAGCACGCCCAACACGCATGGGGTCGTCGCGCGACTCCTCCCATCGACAAAGCAGGTGGTAGCAAAACCCTTGATCCCACAAACCCTTCTCTCGGGTGCAATTCAGGTCGTGGTACAGCCCCCTCAAACACTGCAGCAGCACAACACAGAGCGTCCGCCCATCCAGTGTGTTGTGCATGTGGACGTTCTCAGTCTTTTTGCCGGCGATATCTACAAAGCAGCACCAATACTGCTGGCACAGCCAGAGGAAAACTGGACGCCGACACTCGAGCCGCTCATTGCCAGCCTCGCAGCATCGATTGGAAAGCTCCACCAGTCCGGCTCCATGTCGATGGCTCGCTTCTCAACACCAATATCAAGGCTGTCCGCACTGAGCGGGCACGGGTAAATTTGGAAGCAGCATTGTCGATCCAGACAATGGTGGCCAAGCGAAAAGCAGACCAGAAAGGCAACAGGCTCACAAAGTATGCCACTTGCTGTTGTTGATTTGCATGCCGTGCTGACTGAGTGCCCTTCCAGGGACGAGATCCAGTCACTCCAGTGGGCGTTTCCATTGACATGCGAGCGTAAGGCGGCAATCTGTGGGGCCATTGGGGGTCTTCTTGGATACTTTGGGGAAGGGTCATCTGTGTGCCTTTGCGATAATGAGGCGGATGTTTGCATTGCATGCCGCGTGCGCGAAGCAAGGTTGGTTGGTCTTCTGCATGCCTCTCCAATCCATGGCTCACGCGCCTTTCTTGACAGCAATGTGCCGGTCGTCGTCATCAGTGGTGATACCGACCTCATCTTTCATTGCGCGGGTATTGCCCTGTCCTGCTGCTGCAAATGCGCGGCAGACAGATTGCACAGATAAGATCGTACAACCACCCAGGTGTAGCATCTATTGCAGCCACCTTTGACTTGCCAGAGATTCTTGACATCTGCCGGTTGGCGGCAGCCGCAGCGAGAAATGACTATTTTCATTGTGATGAGATTGGTATGTTGGCTTGCCTGCTTTGCAATTTTGGATGCCATGCACTGCGACCTTGACTTATCGTGATGCTGCAATGATGACTTGCAAGGGATTGTCACGGCTGCAAAGTGCATTATGGCATGCATTCGTTTTGAGGCAACATGGGCAGGGATCACTGTCGCAGAGTTCTGTCAACGCCTGCAAGACCCAGACCTTGCCAGGATGTTTGTGGACGTCTTCAAGGCCTCATTTATGTTGCAGATGTACAAGATCGGCGGCAAGCCTCTTGCTCAATCGTTCAGCAATGCCTTCGCGGTGTTTCTCAACCGTGACGAAACTGGAGCGGATATTGGAGAGTTCACAGACCAAAGCCATGGTTGTTATGGGGATGTTTTTGCTCAAATGATACCGCTGTAAGTCTTGCTTTGGATGCACTTGGACAGCATGGCATTGACATGAATGCATGCATCATCCAATGGCAACAGCAGGACTGCCAACAGGACCGCCTCGGCTCGAAAAAAGTAGGCGTGCTTGTGATCTCTGGAGGATTCTCATGGCACTGACTCTGATGGATGCCACTGGCAGATCTGCCTCTGCATGCACGGCCGCAGTGGCTGCTGCTTGAGCCACACGGCACAGCAGCTGAAGGGCAATGCCAGTGGTGCGGTTTGGCACCTTACACGGGATGAAGTCATGGTGCTCGCCAAGCACATTGTCAACACAAGGCGGCTGGACGACGTTTTTGTCATGCTCAATGGCTGCCGTGTCGTGTTTAGCTGCGTTCTCCGATGCACGGCAGACCTCCTCGCCGACGACATTCTCAACGGCCGCGACATCCTTGCTGATATCTGCGAGAATGCAAGCAAGCAGCTGCTGCAGGCTGTGCATGACTGGCGTATCGCTAAAGAAGCATATGCAAGGCTCAGCCCGGCTGGCAAGATTCTTTATCATGCATTGGTGGGTTTTGCGAGGCTTGGATGCGTGTCTTGGCTGTCCACTGCATGCTGTTGCTGATCTTCAATGCTGCCGCTTGATCCATTACTGGGCGAGCAGAAGGTGATAGCAAGACTGAATGAGCGGCTCAAGAAGTATCCAGGCTTGAAATGCGCATCTTTCAGGCGTCTAAAAACGCCAGGTTCGCTCTGCACGGGTTGACACAGTGTGGCATTGTGTATTCACCACTGATCACGGCATTTGTGTGACAGTCAAGGGTAAAAAGACAAAGCAGCCGCTCAGAAGGAGCACACAGATTGCAACCCCAGAAGCTGTTGCCGATATTCGCGAAACGGCCATAAAGACGCTCAACGCCCTGACAAACCCAACGGATGTCAGGCATGCTGATTTCCAAGGTCAGAATTTGGCGAGTGTTATGACCAAGCAAAGCAGATGCTGCAGTCGATTATCAATCGAGTACCGGTGCGTCTTTGCATTTGCTGGCTCTGTTTGCATGTGATGGCTTGCTGCATTGCTTATCCTTCCACTCAACAGGCCATCAAGCCACCAAAACCATGCAAGATGCTGCTGCCACCTCGAGCGCAGATGATAGAGGCACAGATTGCGACAAGGTCTTTCACATTGGTGTGCTTCAAGACACAAGGACGACTGTGAGTTGAACTGCAGGCTTGTGATTGCGAGCATCTTGTGCACATTCAAGATGCATGCCTAACATTGCATTCAACCACGGCAGGATCCATACCTGGTCACACCGGCCATGCAGGCTGAGCGTGATAAGGAGCGAGCTGAGCAAGCTGAGAAGGCCAAGACCAAGAAGTTCATCCAGGAGCACAAGAAGGATGCGAGCAGGCAAGCCCGCCAGGCTCCATCTGAGGACGAGACACGGGCGTAAGTGGCATATGGCATGGCATGTGCCTTGAGTGTGTGTGCTGACCGGTGCGTTCTTTGACAGATATGAGCGTGGTGAAAGATCGGCGATAGAGCAGATGCTTGAAAAGATCCACCGCATGATGGCATTGCCAGTCATGACAGCTGCTGCTGCCATCCATGGCAATGAGGCAAGGCCAGTGGAGAGCACATACGATCGCCCTGAGCAGATTGTCAAAATGGAGGTATGAGTTTGGATTGCCATGTTGCTCTGCATGTCTGGCTTTGTGTATGTTGACTTGTGCTACATACAGGAAATGCTCTCTGGAGATCCAATGCTTGCAAAGTATTTTGGACCCAGGCCAAGACGGCGCCGGCAACACAGACCCGCGGTTCCTTTCAGAAAGCATCTTCAATGGCGTGTACCGATACACGGCCGACGTGCGGCGTGCATGCATCACTATGATCGGCGCCATCGTCGAAGAGCTCGTCGCACTCGACCCATATGCACCGCTGCCACTCAAGTTCTGCGTCATGGAGGCCAGGAGGAATGGTGAGATGGAATATGTGTATATTGATCCTGATCACTTCAAGGACGAGAGCGCGTGGCTCTACGCCGCTGGATGCGTCCTCAGATGGCCAGTTAATGCCCGGCGCATGTACGGCGAAGGCCCGCTCTGCAGCAACACCGACATTGCTCACTATGGCGACTTGGTGAGACTTGAGGTGGGCACAATGGTCAAGATCTGCACCTTCACCGACGACACAGCACCAGCAGTAGCAACAGCAGCACCAGCAGCAGTAGCCGCCGCATCCAGCAGCACCGATGCCCAACCACCAGCCATCGAGCCACCACTACAACGGGCAGTACCATCGGCAAATGATCTGCTCAAGGTGCTCACAAACAGCACCTCTAGTGGCGAGGGAGCCGTCACGATGCTTCTGCGATACCTGGGCTACATTCTCACCGGTCAGGAGTCGGTCATGCCGCGGGCACAAAGCATGTTGGCCCACTCGTGGATTGTGACGTCATGCAGATGATCATCAACCGCGAATGGACGCAGCAGATGATCCGGGACAGCATGACCAAGATGCGGGCTGGTGTGGCGCGGGCAGCCAAGATGGACGCGATGCAGGCCGGCTCATTGCTGTCAGCCATTGTGCACATGGACGCAAGCACGATGCATGCCGTTTTGCCTGGCAGGCTTGACGACAGTTTGTGTGCAGCTGCTCGGAACGACATCTACAGCAACTTGCACGGGGCATCTGTGGCATGCTTGCTGTGCACTTCATGACCCACCAGTCGATGCTCATTGACTGGGCAATCCACCGACTGATTCCTGGTATATCTGCTGACAAGGCAGCGGAATTTGCCAAGGCAATGGATACAGCCACCGGGGACGCCACGTCTGGCACGCCACTGTCAACCAGACAAGACGGACGCGTTGTCGAGATCCCACAAGCACTGCACAGGCTCACGGCGGTCGTGCGCAACAAGTCGCTGTCAGAGGCCGGCAAGTTCAAGCAGTTGTGTGATCTCGCAGGCTCATCCCTCAAGTTGTGTCCGCAGCCTGCAGGCCGTGATCCGTTTGTCCTCATCACTGAGACGACGCTCTTTCTGGCGGTGATGAGGACAAAGGATGAGCGCATCCGTGGCAATCAGGATCCTGCTTTGCAGGCATTGAGACTACAGCTTCTGGCTGCACTCGGTTGGTCGCACTGCCTGTATATGCCATGTGTACACAATTTGATGCTGACACTGCACTTTTCTCCAAGGCTACAAAGATGCCAAGTCAGCTCTTGCGTCATCCAACAAGGATATCCAAGACGCATTCAGCGCAAGTCGCGAGGTTTGCATCTTTGACATCCTTCTCCCAGGTCTCCGCCCCAAGAAAGGTCGCTTCCAGACACCTTCAGAAGCCAAAGATGAGATGGACGCGGTTGCCGATGCCACAGCCAAGGCGACGCGAGAGGCCGATGAGCAGGGTCTGGATGGCAAGGAGCGCGAGAAGCATATCAAGGCTGCGATTGATGCTGTGCGTCCAGCAAGACCAGCCAAGGCGATCCTACTTGGCAGCATCATGACGGATGGATACAGCATCTACCAGCTGGCACTGGACTGCCACACAAACCGTCCAGAGTCACCTTGGTGTATGTGGCGTGCTTGAATGCTTTGGTGCACACATTGATTCTGACTGCCGCCTTGCTCTGCAGATCCCAACGCGGCGTCTTCAGGCGAGCAGCCGTGGCTTGTTGACGAGGCTGATGGCGAGCCCGATTACATTAACGGCGAATGTGAGTTGCTGTGCCAATCCAGACGCGCACTTGTTGACCACACCGACTGACATGCCATCCACAGCCACCAATCCAGCCAACCCGTCAGCCGCCAAGCCATACACGCCCAATCCTGTAAGCCACTTGCATGCTAAACTCGCGCATTGGTGCACATGCATTGCACATTCCTCACTCATGCCATGGCACGACAGGGCAAGCGCAACTTTTACGCCTCCAGCGACTGCGCGACATCATCAACGCCAACAACCTGTTCACTGACCAAGGCTACCAGTCTGTTCGCGTTGTCAGCTTTGATTGGGGCCAGCGGTACCTGTATGGCGCGTCCAGTATCTTGGTTGATCTCAGAGACTTTTCGTATAAGCTCGAGTCCAACTATGTGCTCTCCTCTGGCATGTTTCAAGCTGAGCGTGACTTTCAGCTGTGGTATGCATGTAATGACTCTGTCACGCGCACTCTTGACCAGATCAACTCACAGTGCCTGCCTCCTGTGCCAGGCTCAACAATCGATATGCCAAGGCGACCGACATCCAGGCGGCCATTGCATTCAAGACAGCAAAGCATGCCGATCCAGCGTCTCAGCAGGCGAGAGAGCCTTTTGGGATCTGCGCTGCCGTGCGTACTGCTCGCCATTCCTGAATGCACGGGTACGGTTTCTCTGTTTCTGGATGCCCATTGCCATGACCGCCAAGCTGCTTGATCGCCTGCTGATTGCACTGGATGGCATGGCATGACATGGCATTCCACAGAAGGTCAAGGCCAAGCGGTTCACCATGCGCAGCAGCCGCACGTCTGATCGCGGAAACGCTCTTGAGGGCATCATGAAGCTGGCAGGCTCGACCACTGGCAAGCGCGCATCTGCTGCGTCTCAAGGCCGCTGTGACAAGCCAACAGAGAAGGACATTCCCGTTGTCTGGGCATTTGGCATTGACTTTACAGGCCAAGGTGGCCGGCACGCTGTGTTTGAGAAGTTTCTCATCAGGCATCTGCGGTCGTCTGGATATGCCTATGTGTGTCTGATGCCACGCTGTCCATCCATCCATCCATCTGTGCACCAACTGACACACACACACACACACACACACACAGATCTACCGCTGCAATGAGAACCTGACCAGCCAGATGTGCCCGCAGTGCAAGCAGCGGATCCCATACGAGAACCGCACCAACCTGCGACGCTACGAGTGCATACCATGCAGACTGTCTACCACCGAGACGTGCTTGGAGCCACCAACATCGGGATGGTCGCACTGTGGCATCTGCTCTATGGACAACGGCCGCTCTACTTGACACACACCAAAGCCGACAGCAATCCAGCCACGACAGAGTACCTTGCAGACATCAAGGCAATGCATATCTCCATCCAGCTGCGTGCACGAGATGCTCCGTCTGTTGTCCCACAGCCTCAAACGCGGAAACACTTCAAGTCGCATGTGGCCTCATGGGACCAGATCAGCCTGCCGTCCTGTGGCGTTCAAGACACGGTCCATCCGTCGTCCAGCTGCGACCAACACGCAGACAGCCTGCCCTCAAGTCACTTGACCTGCATCCCACACAGTGACTTGTTTGACTACCAACTTTGAATCGGGGCACCTCCCGATCGACCTAACGGGTCACTTTTTCTAACGATAAAGGTAAGACCCTCGTTGGATGTGCCTCGCCCGCTTGTCGTCGCATGCTCGTTGCTGACTCGAACCTTCCATCGTGTGATATGCGGGCATCTATTCGACGCCTCTTGCGACGAATATAACTCCAAAATCCTTGGTAATTGTATCTTTATCGGGCCACAAGTTGCGCAGATCTGTCAACATCTTCGTCACCATCGCGATACAATGAAAGGCCGCTCCCCAATGTGCTTTCTTCAAGGAGTCTTCTGCTTGAAACAAGCACTATGTTCAATTGTGTGACATGTGATGGACACGCATCTTGCGCACGTCTCCTGCCGAGTGCACGTTTCGGCGGACTGGCCCAGGGAACGTATCTGAGCGGTCGTTGGCCGATCGGTGACCCGCACGTGGATGGACAGCAGGCGGCGAGAGGAACCGTCTTTGGTCCGCACGGTTGTCTTCGATATCGGCATCGGCTTCGACAGAGGCATCGGCAAAGTCGGGGTCCTTGCTTGAGTTTGCGCCGTGAACCGGGTTGCTGGTATGGCGCATGCGGTGGTAAGCGGACGAGTCGGCTGAGCTGGCTGCTGCCACGGATGCGGTTGCTGCCGCCGCGAGTGCTGCCTCGGACTCAAACTCGCTGCTGACGCTTGAGAAATGCAACCCGAACCGCGCCATGGCGGTCGTCCCAACTGGCCGCGAAGACGTGGCGTTTGATTGCGCCGGCGTCTGGGCGTCTGCCTGGGCACTGCCTTGTGTCTGCGATCGACTGCCTTGGCCTGAGTCGGGCCAAGTAGCATCGAATGTCAGAGGCATCTCGGATAGCATGGGGCTGTACACACTGGGCGATCCAATGACAAAGGCAGCTGCGCGATCGGTCTTGCTGGCGATGCGCTGTTTGGCAGCCTGTGCAGCGGCAGCAGCGGCCTTTCTGCTGAGCTCAGCGATCAGCTCTTGGCGCAGAGTGAGGATGTTCTGGTTGATGCACAGCTCAATCTGGCAGTGGTTACGCATGATGGCAATCTCTGTTGCTCGCCAGTATCACGCGTCAGTGAGTAGCACTCATACGGCAGAGCGAGCGTGCAGCATTCAACTCACTGGGCCAGGTGCCAAGCTCGCCATCCATGATGTAGCTCGTGACCATGTCCGCATTCGGGTTGGCAAGAATCAGCAGGTATTTGGACCATGGGAATGTATGGCACGACGGTGATGTCGCCATAGTACTTCTGGCAGATGATCGACTTGACTCTTGCCAGCACACTTGGGGCAACGCCTAACTCGACCAGCTGTAGCGTCGGAGGCACAGTTGAATGAGCCCATCTCAGCATAGCTGCATCGCATGACTCAACATGGCTATTTCTTACCTGGGTCAGACGATGTGCCAACTCAGTCTGAATGTGGTAGCCCACGCGCATCACCGCATTCGTCACAAACGTCGGTGCGCGGTTTTGCGTGCCCATAAACGGAATGATGTGCGGGTTGACTGAGAGCATGCCAGCACAGGGTCAGCACGATGGCGCAAGGATGGAAGTGGATCCACGCGTTGCACCGACCTTGGGCGACAATAAAGTGATTCACACCAAACAGCTCGGATATGCGCTGCATGGGCAGATCGCTGTTGGTTGATAACCCCAAAGGGGAGCCGTCGTCAGCCAGGCCAAAGCGTGAATGGCACTCAAGTCTACGCACTTTTCAACTGAGCCATCGATCCAGCGGTGGCCCGATGGGTTCCAAGGCACAAACACGCCAGACTTGTCCTTTGCCATGAGGGTGCGGAGCGATACACGAACGGAACCGCACAAGATGCAGCGCTGCACAAAAATGACACGAGTTGTCAAGCACAAGCAAGATGCATGCATAGCTCATGGATCAAGAAGCAAAGCCTGACTTACACTGCCGACCAGATCACCTGTGCAAGGGGTACGGTTGCGGGGGATCGCATGCAAGTGTTGCGCTCGTGAGAAATGGTAAATGGCAGGACTATCATGCAACCAGTCAACACGCACCACGTTGGGTGCAGTCAGGTAGTTGAGGAGACGCGGCATCTCGTAGTTTGTTGATGAACTGACAGTGATGTTGAGCACGCGCCGTGTACGATTGAATGCTTCCTGTAGCGAGCCACGATCAAAGCGTCTGTCAGGAGGGGAACCGTCAGGGGGCCTGAGCTTGGCATGCATGAACTGACCAGAAAAGTGACGTCTCCAAGGTTTTGGCGCATGGCGTCTGTGAACACTTGCACATCAAACAGCACACCTGGATATCGCCGGCAAGGGACGTGAGTGTCTTGTTCTTTTGTCGTTCAGATCGAGTTACAGCCAGATCTGAATCACCATGCTTCAGCAGACGGGCAATCTTGAGGAAAGTGTTGTTCTGTTCTTCCGGACGCTCAAACACATCCTGCGCAAGAATCAGATGGTCAACCGTTGCTGCCCTGCAAAGAATGCTGGTTGGACACGGGGGCTGCTTACCAAGTTGATGAAACGCGGATCCATGAGAATGGGCAGTTCCGCGTCTGTGCGTGTACAGACGACCGAGGCCACGATGGCACCACCAGACGATCCTGTGATGATCTTTGGCAGTAGCTTCATCTCAAACAACGCCTTGACTGTTCCAATGTGCGAAAGACCTTTGCCGTTGCAGACACCGATCAGCCATTTGCCCGACAGCGACAGACAAATCCAACGAGCATGTGCCCAGCTACGCACCAAAGGTACCGCCACCACTCAGCAGCAGAGCAGTGCGGCCAAAGGACTTTTGGATGTTGGTAAAGAACTCGAGTTTGTTTGCGACGCTGATGTTGGGGATATCCACATCACAGATGAAGTTGAGCTGCTTCGTGACCTCGTCAATGTAGTCCTCGATGAGTGCTTTTGTGCCGACATGTGTGAATCCATACAGCTGCAGACGGGCCGCATCCGTGTGATTGAAGAGTCAGTACGGCTATGCGTTGATGGCCGGCTGTGCGGCAGAGTTGGGCGAGTGGTGGACCGTGCCCAAGCAACGCCAAGATCGGGTCACCTTTGGATTGCCCATGTCGCCAAGATTGCGGATAAGCGACGTGCGCATGGTGAACATCATGGTTGCCGTGTCTCCGGCTTTACGGATGCCGCGGAGCATGTCGAGCCGGTCCCTGACGAGCCCGTGGTCGTAGTCGTCCGAGCCTTCGGTGTTTTTCCATTCGTCTTTGCCTGCCGGGAGGGCCGTGCATTGGTGTCAGCAGAAGAGCGTCGACGGATCGCGCAGGCAACGCATGCACAGACGCGACGCATGCTTGATGGCGCGTGCGCCAGGTCATGCCGCCAATGCAGCCCACCTTCGCAGCGATCCAGCATGTATCCGGCAGCTGCCCACTGCTCGTAGGACGTGGCAATGTCCATGAGGTAGTGGAAGTGCCGCTTGGGGTCTCTCTGCCGCAGCAGATGTCTGTAGAGACGCTGTGTGGGCAAGGGTCGTTCGCGTGCACGTGCAAGTTGGTCAGTCGGCCAGCACATGCAACGCTAGTTCTCACGGCAACGGCGACGACGACGACAGGCGAGAACATGGCGCCACGCAGGGCCACAGCTGATAAGACTTGCTGTGGCGAAGGTGCCAACGCAACTTACTCTGCTGTAGAAGAGCGAGACGTCCGAGATGACGTTGGCGGTGGGCGAGACCACTGCACGGGCCAGCTTCATGACCGAGCCGGCAAGCCACGAGAAGGGAGCCGCCACGAGAGCCGCCGGCGAGCGGCGAGACTTGCTGGCCGATGCCGACGCCGATGCCGACGCCGACGCCGGTGCGTGCTGTGGCCTGCTGCCGTCTCGGTGCTAGACGCTGCTGGGCAGCCGCAGGTCCGGATGCTTCGCCTGTAGAGCCGCCAACAGGGCCGCCTGCCGGAGCGGCAGACGCAGCGGCAGACGCAGCGGCAGCCGTTGATGCTGCCACTGCCGCATCCGTGCTGAACTGGGTGTCGGTGATGTCCATCAGCGCCAGCATGGCAGGCGTGGGTGGCGATGCCGACGACAGCGACTGCGGGCTTGGGAACGCCAGGCTCGACGGCTGGGCGGCTGGCCTGGCTGGCCTGGCTCGCGCGGGCTGGCGTCCGGGACAATGCGGTGTCTGTCTGTGGTGTCTGTTGCCATGGGCCGGCCGGTGCTGCAGCAACGTCAAAGGCAAAACGAGCAACAAATAACAATTGGCGACCGATTTTGCCTGCCAAAGGGTCGAAATTACCATGCGGATCGCTGTGCAGGGCTGCTGCCACGGCGAGCTGGACCGCATCTATGCGTCGCTGCAGTTCATCCAGCAGAGCCGCAGCACGGCCATCGACCTGCTCGTCATCTGCGGCGACTTCCAGGCCATGCGCAACGAGGCCGACGTGCGCGACATGGCCTGCCCGGAAAAGTACCGTGCGCTGGGCACCTTCCACGCCTACTACTCGGGTGCCCGCCTGGCCCCCATTCCGACCGTCTTCATTGGCGGCAACCACGAAGCCTCGGGCTACCTGTGGGAGCTGTGCGTCTGCGTGCCATTTCATGCCGTGCTCTGTTGTGCTGCGCAGTGCAGTGTCGTGCAGCACCTGTCTGGCTCCCCACTGACACGCCGCTCGCTGCTCTGCACCAACATCTGCAGATACCACGGCGGCTGGGTGTGCCCAAACATCTACTTTTTGGGCTTTGGCGGCTGCATCAACTTTGGCAGCCTGCGGATCGCCGGCCTCTCGGGCATCTACAAGTCTGGCGACTACGAGACGGGTGCGTTGTGTTTGTGCGAGTGTGCATGCGTGCGTGGCTGAGGTCCGCTCTGCAGCGTTGCCCTTGCCGGCCGCATGCGCTGATCCTCTTGGCTGGATCGTGCGTCACAGGCCACTACGAGCGTGCACCTTACAATGCACACGACAGCCACAGCGTCTACCACGTTCGCAAGTTTAACGTGTACCGCGCTGCCCAGATCCGCGATCCTCTGGACGTGTTCCTTTCGCACGACTGGCCAAACAACATTGCCCTCCATGGCAACACCCGCCAGCTGCTCTCCATCAAGCGCCATTTCAGAGCCGAGGTCGAGTCTCACTCTCTTGGCAGCCCGCCAAACGAAATGCTTCTGAGACGCCTCAAGCCCAGCTATTGGTTTGCAGCACACATGCACGTCAAGTTTGCTGCTCTTGTGCACCACCAAAGCAGCCCTCATCCACAACAGACGCTGGCTGATGGCAGCGCTGCCCCTGCTGCTGGCCCAGTTGCGAACCCAGACGAGATCACAATTGATGATGACTTGGATGACGAGGCGGACAGCAAGGGTGACAAGGCGGCGCCAGCAGAGACGTCTGATTCACAACCACTGCCTCAGCACACCGCTGAGCATCAAGAGGCCACAGCAGCTGCCCCGCCGACCAATGCAAGGCGCGTTCATGCACAGGCGACACGGTTCCTCTCGCTGGACAAGTGTCTTCCTGGACGCGACTTTCTACAGGTGCACGCGCATGCATGATGCCTGCTCCCGGTGCAGGCCGGTTGATTGGCATTGGCGCCACACTCTAACCATCTGTCGATCATGCACAATGTTTGGGATTCAAGGTGCTCGAGATTCCCACGATTGACGAGCCAGGACGCCAGAACAAGTTCTACTACGACGAGGAATGGCTTGCGATTGTGCGGGCCACCCATTCTCTGTTTTCTGCCTCGCGCTACCAGAAGCCTCTGATCCCGGATGACGAGATCCAGCAGTGCGTCGTCGCGTCTGCCTGTGACTTGCTTGGTGCAAGTATTTGATTCGTCTCGCTCACTCGTGCATATGGATGTTCAACAGCCGCATCGATCAGGAGCGAGCATGGGTCCGGCAGAACATCACATCCAAGGGCACGCCGGACGATCCGTTTGGTGGCCTGGCCGTCCCAGAGAACTTTGTCACGACTGCCAGACCGCACGATCCTGACTACCAAGAGCGAGGTATGGCCCAATCTGCTTGCTGTCTGGCTGGACGTGCTTTGCTGACGCGGCCATGTGACGCATACTCTGCATCTATCTGTCCACCATCAATAGGCGGCACCTATCTCAACCCGCAAACCGTGCAGTTCTGCAACATGCTGCAGATTCCCAACATGATCAATCCGCACGGCCTTTCTCCCGTGCCGCTGTCCACTGCTGCCGAGGCAGCTGTCGAAGCCGGCAGTCTGGCTGGGCCAAGGGGTGCCGACGTCGTTCTCAACGACGACGCTATTGTGGTAAGTGACGATGATCTGGACGGTGCCGATCTTGGCGACGACGAGGAGCAAGAGTTTGTCCAAGAGTCGGTGCAAATCGGGCCAGTGCAATGAAACATGGTCGCATTCCTTGTATTGCATTAGTGGTGGTGTCTGCGGTCTTGGTCACGGCGATCTCGGCTGTCGCGGCGACTGCTGCGTCTCTGAGGAGAGCGGCTGTGCCGTCGATCGCGGTGTCTTTGCGGTTCATCTCTTTCGCGATGGCCGTCTCTGCTGTCTCTGCCGTCTCTGCTGTCTCTGCTGTCTCTTCTGTCTCTGCTGTCTCGACGCTCATGTTGATCCGAAGCACGCCGCCGATGAATGTCGTGTTGAGCAGCTTGGGGCTCGATCCTGGTTGCTGAATGCACCTGCCCACTCCTGCCACGGCCCACTCCGTCAACGTGATGTAGAGTCCGCGGTCTGCGAAACGGATCGTTGCGTCCACCGAACCGCATCTGCCCAGACGCCTTGTGCCCACCGAGCCCGCCACCCAGCCGGCGCGGCACCCATCCCGGCATGCCGCGTCCGCGCTCAAAGTCGACGAGCAGCGGCTGGCCGTTGAGATCCAGCCCGTTGCAGGCACGGTACGCGGTCTGTGCATGCCGGATGGACTCGAACTGCACAAAGGCATACCCGCGCGGCTGGCCGGTGACTGTCATGCACCGCACAGGGGTTCCGTCAGCAGT